>OZ005660.1:99026909-99193909 GCA_963930645.1 Salticus scenicus
TTTCCTTGGGTTTTAAAGATTAGATGGTTCCAGTTATTGGGGATAGTAGCATGTTCACGTTCATTGATTGCTGTCGTGTTAGTAAGGATTTCGAGGAATTCTCTTTTTAGGGCGTAGCTGTGATTATTGTAGTTAGCGATTTTTTTAGTTGTTATGGTGTTAATATCTATGGGGTTAGAGGAGTGGGTAGAAGCAAGAGCTGTTGAGTGGCGGTTATATTTTAGGTCGGCTTTATGTTCTTTTTCTCGTTCGTAGATTTTCCGTTTTGTAACTCCGATGTAACATGCTTGTGAATTATTAATGTGTTTGAAGTCTATTTTGTAAATTCCTGCGGTTGATCGGCTATCGATTATAATCGATTATAATCGATAGCCGATCAACCGCAGGAATTTACAAAATAGACTTCAAACACATTAATAATTCACAAGCATGTTACATCGGAGTTACAAAACGGAAAATCTACGAACGAGAAAAAGAACATAAAGCCGACCTAAAATATAACCGCCACTCAACAGCTCTTGCTTCTACCCACTCCTCTAACCCCATAGATATTAACACCATAACAACTAAAAAAATCGCTAACTACAATAATCACAGCTACGCCCTAAAAAGAGAATCCCTCGAAATCCTTACTAACACGACAGCAATCAATGAACGTGAACATGCTACTATCCCCAATAACTGGAACCATCTAATCTTTAAAACCCAAGGAAAACGAAGTGAAACGAAGAGAGGAACCCAAGAAGAAAGCAACATAAACACAGACAGCGAGAACAGTCATGAATCATCTGATGAAGGATGTGGCTTGCATCCGAAATGCATAATATGAATATAAAACGGACAAAGTATAAGGTACAAATTAATTAATTAATTATTCATGAATTTTATTTACTAAAACATTCGTGTGTATTCCCGTGTGTATTCACTCGGGGAAAGACTGCCATATTTTGGTAGAATCGCCGTCTTTTCCCGAGTGAAAAGGAATCACTTTTTTCTCCCCAATGATCAATCTATATATTATTACTATATCTATGTATGTGATACGATACATTAATAATTTGGGTTTTAAAAGTTTTTTTAAATAGATTATTTAAACTCTATGAACCATATTTTTATTTTATCAGTTTCATTAACAGATCCCGCTGGGCGATTTTTTAAATTTTGGTGTTGAAGTACACCGAACGTTTTTCGACAAGAAATTTAATATAGCAACAGCCATTTTAATCTAAGTAGCGCATCGAATATATAAAAACATAAATGATTTATTTTTACACAAAATTTACAGAACAAATGCAGTTTTAAAGATAGGAAATTTATTTCAACAAGCACTATTTTAAACCTAAAAACCATTAAAAATATAAGCAGAATATAAAGGATTCTTATGTATAAACAAAAAAGAGTCTGGTAAAATTATTAGCAAAATAGTCTTCCCCTTTTCATACAAAAAAAAAAAAAAAAAAAAAAAAAATCCATCGCTAATGTGGCGACAAAAATTCAAAAGCCGCCAGTGGAGCAACATAATAAAGTTGTGCAACACGATAATGTTTACCTATTTATTTATTTTTTTATATAATAATCATTATGCTAATTTATCATACAAACAAATGAGCCTCTGTGTGTTATTGCACTTGCACGCTGTCAAACAGAAATATTTGAAAAATTCAAATTAATATTTAAATAAATAAATAAAAATATGTTTAATGGAAAATATATATAACCATAAAAAGATTAGTTGTCTAAAATATGGCAGAAATAGCGCTCATAGCATATTGTTACAAGGTATTAAGTCTTATTGTTACAATGGATTAAGTCTAAAATGGTGACAAAAATTCAAAAGCCGCCAAAGAGAACTATATTAAGGCTGTACTATCAGGTTTACAACCCATGAATTATATATAAACACAAAAAATTAATTGTGTCATGCGACAGACGTAGCCGGTCACAGCATATTGTAATATTTGGCGTGAAATTGCTGTCATTTAATGATTGATTGGATAAACAAAATAAACATATGAAATAACGTAAAAGCAAATATTATGTTGTCTAAACTAGGGATGAAACGGATAGTGATTTTGCCGGATACCGGATATCCGGAGCTCCTTTGCCTGCCGGATACGGATATCCGGCATTAGTTTTGTTGTGTTATATATTTCTTTTCTTTTTCTTTATTTTAAAATAATAAATTATAAACGTATTTCTTATACTATTCTTTTAAACACATTTTAAATATAATTTATGTAAGCATATTTATTTATCATTCTATTTATTTGTGCAATATTGCGATGAAGAATAAAACTTAAGTCTAACATACTCATTCCTAAACTTGCAATTTGTCACAAATATATAGGTTTTATTCAGAATTATAAAACAAAAACTTATCATTTACACATTTTTTACAGTACTAAAAAATGTGTGTTTGATATGTATTAAAAAAAAAAAAATCAATCAAAATATTTTACTAATATAATCATAGTTGAAGGGTTGGTTATTTTCATAAAAAAATGTATTTATTGTGGCCATCACACACCACTTACTGTTTAAATTGTGCAAAAGTTTAACCATAGCTTCACACAATAAATATTTTACTTATGGAGTTTGGTGCAATTTTAATCAATAGATGCTGAGATATAGGCTTATGAAAAATCATAATAGCAGATCCACTTGTCGGCTGATATACACCAAAATAAGGCCGACAGCAGTTGAACGGAATTTTTGTCACACACAAACAGAAATTTTTAAAAATTGATTAAACCAGGTTCTGGACCTCTTAAAATGTGTAAATCCAGCGAATACCAAATGTAAAAAATTTTTATGAATACAATATTTTCGTTTGAGACATTTATAAGAAAACATAAAAGAAAGAAGTCAAAAAAAAAAAAAAAAAAAAAAAAATTACAAGCTTCAATGGCATAGTATGTTATGGCAATTACAAAACTTTCTTTTATATCACTCTACATAATAAAGGTAAAGCTACACGCTGTTTAACATGCACAGAAGAAACTTAATAATAGCTTCGCAGAATAAAGATTTTAGATATGGAGTTTAGTGTAATTTTAATCAAAAGATTGTGAGATGTAGCCAAGTGGAGAATCATAGAAGATGAGGAACAACTGCGACATCTGTTGGTCAATATTAGGGATGAAACGGATATCCGGTAACTATCCGGTATCCGGCTGAGTTTTAAATATCCGGCGGGGTACCGGATATCAGCACACCGGATACGGATATCCGGCAATTTCAAGCCGGATATCCGAAGGAGAAAATTCAAACTTAAACTCCCATCAGATGAAAATTTTGCGACAATTTAAAATTTTTTTTAGATCATTTGCAGCTTGTAAAGGATTTTTTTTTTTTTTTTTTTTTTTTTTTTAAGTTGGCTTCTGCGAAAATCGATTTTGGACTCATTAGCAAACAAATACAGCCAAAAGTAGCTTCAGGTCTAAGAAATATAGAAGCCCTATTTTAATTTTGTACAGAGTTAGCTAGGTTTTTTTTTTCCAGAGTGATCTATAACATTCCCCCTAATCTTCCCAATAACAATAAAAAGATCTGTTCATTGTTGTTCCTGAACAAATTATATTTATTCTCTGCAGTTGCAGTGTATATATAACTCTGTTTTCATGTCTTTATGTTGTTAGATTGTTTAGTAATATTGTTAGTCTTGGATGCTAAAGTTATTAGATTGTTTCGAGAATGAGTCAAATAATGTGCATTTATTGACTAGAACCTGTTTATTTACAATCCAGTTTTCCATACATAATAAAGCTGTTGTTTTTGTGACCATATATTTATACTAGCAGAAACCTGGCATTACTTGCACCTTCTATCTATTCGATTTGGATTTTTTAAAAACCCTCCAATTTATATAAATTTGCATTTTTAATGGAATATCTTACTAAAGCACCTGAATGTAGAATTCCTTGTTGCGTTGCATAGATATATCGCAAAAAATTAAAATTACTTCAAATAAAAGTACATATTTAAATTTTCAGAATGTCTGCACTTTCATATTGTTCATAAGAAAAAAAAAAATGAGTTATTTAAAGTTTTTGATTTTGTGCTGCAGAAAAACTTCACTTACTTAAGAATTTTAATAACTAATGTAAAATTTTCTTTCTTATCTGTACAGAATATAAAAATATAAGTTAAAAGTATACATTTTGAATTATTACTTTCTTCTATATTAAATAGAAGGAAGTATTGGATTCGTGAAAATTTTCAACTTCCAGTTTTCGGTGGATTTACGCATTTTGAGGGAACTAAAACACAATTTGACCATTTTTGGAAAATGTCTATCTGACAAAAATTTTGTGCAGTTTAAGAGTTAATGCACGGAATTTCATATAAATTTATACATAGTTGCATCTTATCAAAAAAAAAAAAAAAAAAAAAGTGCCCATCAACTTTTGGTGCAAATCACTCAACAGATGGCGCTGCTATACTGTGATTTCTCCCATTTGAAGGAAGACTATATCTCAGCTTATGCTGTGTATAATTAAAAAAATAAACTAAGTGTGTCCAGGGAGGGCTATTATGAAACATGTTCATTCAATTTCTGTGCATAACGACCAATAGGTGATGCTGCTATGCTGCAATTTTCCCGTGAATGGGGAAGTTATATCTCAGATTCATTCGTGTATAATTGCTAAAAATTTAGTATGGGAAAGGGTCATTTATATAAAACATCATGTTAATTCAATTTTGGTGCATATTGGTCGATAGGTGGCTATATTATGTTGCAATTTACTCTGTGAATAGGAAGGCTAAATCTCAACATCCATAAAATTTAAGAGATAAGCAAGATAAAATTAATATGAGAATAAAAGTTGGCTTAATTTGGGTGTATATCGACCAACAGGTGGTGCAGCTGTTCTGCACCTTCTGTGATTCTCCACATGGCTACATCTCAAAATTTTTTGATTAAAATTGCACTAAACTTAATATCTAAAATCTTTATTGTAAGCAGCTATGATTATGTTTCTTCTGCATGTTAAACAGCATGTAGTGTTGTTATATAGAGAGATATAGAAGAAAGTTTTGTGATGGCCATAACATACTAGTTTGAAGCTTTTAATTATTTTTTTTTTCTTCTTTCTTTTTTGTTTTCTTATAAATGTCTCAAAAGAAAGTATTGGATTCATAAAAATTTTAAACTTCTGGTTTTTGATGGATTTACACATTTTAAGAAGTCCAGAACCTGGTTTGACCATTTTTTAAAAAATGTCTGTGTGTGTGTGACAAAAATTCTGTTCAACTGTCCCTCCGGAACTACTGCGTACTATAATTACATATAAATTTATGTGTAGTTGCACCATGACATAAATCAGTGCCTATCAACTTTTGGTGCAAATGGCTCAACAGGTGGTGCTGCCATACTGCGATTTCTGCAACTTAGAGGAAGGCTATATCTTAGAAACTACTGCACAGAATTTCATATAAATATATATGTACATGTAACTTGGCATATATTAGTGCCTATCAAATTTTGGTGCCAATCGCTCTACAGGTGGTGCTGTTATACAGTGCTTTCTGCAATTTAGGGAAGGCTATATTTTAGGTTCTATTTCATGTAACTACACAAAACTTCCATGTTGGAAAGGCATTATGAGAAATTATGCTGGTTCAGTTAGGGTGCATGTTGGCCAGTAGGTGGCTCTGCAATACAGAAATTTCCCCCCAAAAGGAGAAGGCTCTATCTCTTATTCTATTGTGTATAATTGCATAGAACTTGGTATGTGAGAGAACCAGCCATTGTGAAACACTATTGCGATTTATTTTAGGTGTATATTGGCCAACAGGTGGCAATACTGCACTACAATTTACCCAATGCATAGGCTAAGTTAATCCCAACTTCTATGACATATGTGCATGAAACTTGATATATAAGACAACCATTATGAAAGCAAATGTTGACCTTATTTATGTGTATATCAGCTGACCGGTGGAGCTTCTATAATGATTTTTCACAAGCGTATATCTCAGCATCTGTTGATTAAAATTGCATAAACTCCTTTTGTAAAATATTTATTGTGAGAGCTATGGTTAAACTTTTATACGATTTAAACCGTAAGTGGCGCTGTTATATAGAATTATGTAGAAGAAAGTTTTGTGATGGCCACAACATATTAGTTTTCATGTGAAAATAACCCTTCAACTGTGTTTATATTGATAAAATATTTTATTTCATTTTTTTAATAATAGTATTGTAAAAAATATGTAAATAATAAGTTTTAGTTTTATAATTCTGAACAAAACCTATCTTTTTGTGATAGTGCTTTTCACCAATAATTGCAAGTGTAGGAATGAGTATGTTAGGCTTAAAATTTTATTCTTCATGGCAATATTGCACAAATAAATAGAATATTAAATAAATATGTTTAAATAAATTATATTTAAAATGTTTTTAAAAGAATAGTATATGAAATATGTTTATATTTTATTGTTTTAAATTTAAAATAAAGAAAAAGAAAAGAAATATACAACACAACATAAAACAAAACTAATGCCGGATATCCGTATCCGGTAGGCAGAAGAGCTCCGGATATCCGATATCCGGTATCCGGCAAAATCACTATCCGTTTCATCCCTAGTCAATATACACCCAAATTAAGCCAGCTTTCGTTCTCTTATTATTTATCTTGCATATCAAGTTAAGTGCAGTTAAATGTTATAGATGTTGAGATTTAGGCTTCCCATTCACAGGGTAAATTGTAGCATAGTATAGTCACTTATCGACCAATAACCACCAGAATTGAATCAATATGATGTTTCATAAAATGGCCCTCTCACATACCAAATTTTGTGTAATTATACACAAATAAATCCAAGATAATTTCTCCATTGACGGGAAAATTGCAACATAACAGCATTGTCTATTGGCCGATATGCACAGAATTAAATAAACATTTCATAATAGCCCTGTGACATACTTAATCTTTTTTTAATTATACACAGAAGAGATATAGTCCTCCTTTAAATGGGAGAAATCACAGTATAACAGCGCACCCTATTGAGTAATTTACACCAAAAGTCGATGGGCACTTTTTTTTTAATGCACAACTATGTATAAATTTATATGAAATTCTGTGCATTAACTCTTCTTGAACTAGAGCTGCTACACAAAACTTTTGTCAGACAGACATTTTCTAAAAACGATCAAATTCAAAATTCTGGTTCACTGAAAATGCGTAAATCCACCAAAAATGGGAAGTTGAAAATTTTTACAAATAAAATGCTTTCTTCTATTGAATATAGAAGAAAGTAATGATTCAAAACAAATTTATATATTTTTTTCTTTAAATGCTTTTTACTTATTTTATATTTTTATATTCTGTACAGATAAGAAAAAAAAATTAGATTATTTATTAAAATTCTTTAATTAAAAGTAAGTTTAGTTTTTCTAATGTCAGGGATGAGATTTTTCAGCTTTTCAGCTCATTTCAGCTTTTTTGTAGCTTTTCTGCTTTTTTTATGTTTCTGATGTGCATTTGTTCTTTTTTTATGCATTGAAGATTAAAATAAATATTTATTACACTAATATAATAGATTTTCTCATCAAAATTCTAGTATTTCATTTCAACGTCTTGCCTTTGCGTACAGTTTCAGCTTTTTTGTATTTTTGCTAATCTCATCCCTGTAACAAAATCATAAACTTTAAATAATTGAGCGTTATATATATATATATATATATATATTATTATTATATTATTATTATTCTTTAACAATCTGAAAATGAAAATACGGACTTCCTGAAAATTTAAATATTACTTCTATTTGAAGTAATTTTAATTTTTGGGACTATATCTATGCAGCGCAATGGGAAATTCTAAATTCAGGTGTTTTAGCAAGATATTCCATTAAAAGTGCACATTTATATAAATTGCAGTGCTTATTTTTTTTAAATCCAAATCGAATAGGTAGATGACACGTTTAATTGAATAGGTAATGGCACAGACAATGATGCCAGAGGGTCTGCTAGTAGAAATATATGGTCACAAAAACAACTTTCTTGTGTAGGGAAAAGTTGATTGCAAATAAACAGGCAGGTTCTAGTCAATAAATGCACATTATTTGACTCATTCTCGAAGCAATCTAACAACTTTTACTTCCAAGACTAACAATATTAATAAACATTCTCAACAATGAAAGTCATGAAAAACAGAGTTATATGCACTGCAGAGGATGAATATTATTTGTTCAGGAACAACAATGATCAGCTCTTTTTATTGTTATGGGGAAGATTAGGGGGAATGTTATAGATCACTCTGGAAAATCCTAGCTAACTCTGCACAAAATTAAAAAAGGCTTTCTATATCTCTTAAACCTGAAGCTACTTTTTGCTAAATTTGTCTGCAAAAGTGGCCAAATTCGACTTTTTTTTTTTTACTTTTACAATCTACAACTGATCTTAAAAAAAAAAAAAAAAAAAAATGTCGCAAATTTTTCATCTGAAGGGAATTTAAGCCTGAATTTTCTCCTCCGGATATCCGGCTTGAAATTACCGGATATCCGTATCCGGACTGCTGATATCCGCTACCCCGTCGGATATTTAAAACTCAGCCGGATAGGACGGATACCGGATAGTTACCGGATATCCGTTTCATCCCTAGTCTAAACCCAGTTACATTTGAGTCCAGTCCGAGTTACATGTGAACAACACGTATAGTGTTGTTCACATGTAACTGGGATTCAAATATAAAAGGGAAACTCCAATTTTTTCGATACTATCTATTTCGAAACTGTTATATAATAAGCACCTAAATGGAAGCTCATTGGTAAACTATTGTCGCAGGTAATAGGGACAAGCGCCCGAGTTGCAGTGGATGACCAAATCGCTGCCGAATGCAGCAGGGACCTGGAGCGAACTTTTGAACAATTTCAGTAATTTATTTTATTTTATTTTTATAAAGCTATATAGAAAAGAGTTTCCTTTAAATTTAGTGGCCAGCGAAGCGGGCAAAGCCTGCTAGTTTTTTTCTTAACACTACAAACATTTTTTTTAAAAAAATACTTAGGCTTTTTTGACAATAAAGTTTCTTGAATCTTAATACAGACATAAAGTCATGTTCCTGTAATCACATTCGTTCATCCATTTCATTTGTTTTTGTTTTGTTTCAAAGAACTCAGAACGCAACAAGGTGATGCGATTCAGTGTATTGACACTTTTTACTGATAACCTTTTCGTATCAGAACTTCGTTTTCAAATCTCAGAACTTTGCTTTCTCGCTGGCTACTCATGCGTGTTTATCATATTGAACAGTTTAGAAACATTTTTGTTTCTTTGAAAGAATGTGGTTCAGTGACCATTTTCTGAATTTTTATTTTTCACTCTTGGAACTTTGTTTATGATTTCCTACCAGCCGCTTGTTTGTGTTTATCATACTGAATTGGTTCTTTTTTCTTTATGGTAAAATAGAGTTAAATTTTTTTTTCTTCTTCTTCAGAACAGGATATTTTAAAAAATAAAGAAAATATCAGTTTTAAACAAGAAATATATTTTAAAATTTGCTTTTTTCTTTCCTTCTTCTAAGAATAAAACTTGTGTGTCCCCGGGATGCGTCACAATAATTTTTCTCGTCCTGCCTTCGTTTTTTTGTGTAATACGTGCTATAGCTCGTACGCGACATCGCTGCATATATTTTTCATTAAACAAGAGAAGAGATCATGCGCATATTCAGCCTAAAATGAGAGCAAAACAGCAAATATTCATCTTTTGGAGAAACTGGCCAATTTTTGAAGTACTATATCTCGGAAACTAATGAACATAAGGTGTGATTGGGCCTAATATCTTGCAAATTTAAAGTACTTGAAAATTATGATAATTAATATAAGAAAATCTACAGTTTACGAATTATAAGGTAACAACTGGAAAAAATCTGAATATTTTGCAGTTTTTCCCATACTGTGAAGGAAGCACAAATTTTTCAAAGCTGCAAATTTAGATTCACACTACCTTAACTGATCCCAACCAAAATTTATTTAAACTGCCATTAGTTTCTTTTTAGAATTTTGCTAAAAAGCAAAATCCAAATAATTTTGTAAAATATCTCTGTATAGTAATTTCTAATTTTTATTCCAATATTTGGGACCAAAAATTATGGGATTCATTATTTATTTAGTATATATATATTTAATTTTTTATTTTTAATCCCCAATATACATAAACATTTTTCTCCCTAGAGCCTTTGAAAAGTGAGTTGCACTCTGCTTCTACCCTGGTCAATTGATAAAAGGCTTGTATACTAGTGTTGACTCTAGGCTGATTTAGCAGGGCGCAGCGCCCCGCAGCCCTTACTAACTTATTTCTAGCGCCCGGCGGCCCTTATTTGTATTTTTCACATGGTTGCCAACTGCTCCGATTTCTGCGGAGTTTCTCCTAAAAAATTTAAAAACTCCGCGAGTCATTTGCTCTGCAAATTCAGTCTTGACCACCTAGCTAAATATATTTTATTAAATACATAAAACTGAATAGTGGCAGACACTGAAAAAAAAAAAAAACTATTTTTTCTTTCTTTCTATTTTTCTTTTTTTGCCTTGCACACATCTAGACAGAAATCGCGATCCAATCCTTATCAACTTTTGATTTTGCATTTCCAACAGTTGCCGCATAAAACATTATTCTTTGAATTTTTTTTTTATCTATGAAAGCGCTTCAACACCTCTTGAAAATAACAAAACTAACTTTTACAATCTAGCTGAAGAACCACACGCTTCATCGTACAATACTCATAAATAAATAGTAAAAAAAAAAAAAAAAAAAAAAAAAAAAAGAAAAACATTCTAGTGCTAGGCACTGCGTAATCGAAATATTGCTGACTCAGAACGGGATCAAATATTTGTTTACATTAGCTTTAGCTATGACTATGAGTGTGTTTAATTAAAACCACCAGCTGAAAGGGGGAAAGAAAGAAACCGAATGCTATGCTTATACGGTATTTTGATTTTCATTTAAACTATATCAATGTTTCAGTTATCTTAATGCTTAATACGTCGCTTAAAAATAATACTTTCTAACGAAATAATTGTTTATTTTAATTATTTATCGTTAAAAATAATGGATTCAAAGCTACTGAACTTTAAGTACGATTCACAATGCAAGGAATCTAAGACCAGGAAGAGGTATCTTCCATGGGAGACTTTCTAAAGTGTCTTAGGCCGTAATCACGCGAGTTTTGGAGAAAACAGTATAAAGTCAGACTTTAACGGAGGATTTGTCCTCTGTAATAGGGAACTTTCTTAAGTGTTTTAATATACAAGTTTCTGAGAAAATCATGGAAAATTTCAAACTTTATCGCACCAAGTATCTACCGTTGGAGAAAGAAAAAGAATATTTTCTATGCTTTTTGTTGGGATAACTGAATACGCGATAATTTAGTTTTTATAGTGCATGGGTGATTCTAAGAAATTTTCATATCTGAAAATGGGACTTTCACAAAAATCGTCGGATTTAAAATGGATTCATCACAAAAATAGCACAAGAAAATTGCATATTTTATAAATCAGCCACAAAAAATGACATTTCAGTAATCAAAAAAAAAAAAAAAAAAAAAAGCTCATTAATGACTAAATAATTACACATTTTTAGAAAAATAACATCTATTTTAGCAATTGGTTTACGATTAAGTAATTTTAAAAATTAGCTATAAAATAATTCTGTAGTTCTATAAAAAGCCACAAAATTATACGTATAATGCAAATCATGTTTGAACAAAGCAAGAAATTCATCGATTAGCATCAAAAGCCTTTTTCAGCGATTAAACATAAATTTTGTTAATTAGCGGCAAAATGATTGCGTGTTTCCGTTATCGGCTACAAATGCATCGCGATTTACTGAAATCAACCAGGAAAAAACCCTACCTTTATTAGCTAGCAGCCAAATGATAGCATATAAAAAGTAAATTTTTTATTATTAGTGGGTAAGCATAAGCAATCCCGTATTTGCAAATCTACTTCAAAATTATTGCCGATTTCCGAGATTCCGCTTTGGAAAAAAAAAAAAAAAAAAAATGCAAATTTCATTGATTAGTGGCAAAATAGTTGAGTATTTAAGATTCAGCTTTCAGAAGAACACATTTTTCATAGATTAGTAGCTAAATAATAGCGTGTTTCGGCAATCGGCTGCATAATAATCGCGTATTTCAGAAATCCGCTTTGAAAAAAAATGCACAATTTTTCACCTATTAGGAGAAAAAAATAATTTAGTTCCGAGTAAATGTAATTTTTGACAATTAGCTGTGAAATAATCTGTTATTTTTTAATTAATCTGTAAATTTTCACATATTTCTGGATTAAGTTTGGAAAAAAGTGCATATTTCATCGATTAACAGCAAAGTTTGGTATTTGGGGGGATGTAGCTTTAAAAAGGGCTCAAATTTTATCGATTAGCAGCCAGATAATTGTATACTTCATTAATAATTCCATTTTCGATATAATTAACTGCAAAAATATCCGAATTTTAGGAATCAGCTTTGAAAGAAGAGTGAATTTTATCAATTAGTTTCAAAATTATAGTAATATTATTAGCAATTATTTGCTATTAAACATAGATTTTGTAAATTTGCAGTGAAATAATTACGAATTTCGGCAATTGGTCGTAAAAATATCGTGAATTCTGTCAAATTCGGGAAAAACAGCATATTTATTTAATTAACGGTAAAAACGTAATTCTACCCCCCCCTACTTTGTATGTGATATATTTCATTCAAAAATGTAAAAAATTTTCAAAATTGTTTCTCATAAAAATCTGATTTTGTCTTGGTACTTTCTGTGGTATAATATCTGTACAAGCTTTTTTTTATATCTGATTTTTCTTTTCTTTTAAAATTTCATTATTTTGTTTATTTATTTATATCTTGGATACATTGCCGCTATAAAAAAAATTAGTACTACTTTTTTTTTTTTTTTTTTTGGGGGGGGGGGGGGGGGGGGGAGAGGGCTATATTTTGTAAGTGATATATTATGAAGATGTTATAGTTATAGTGCCCTTTTATCGAGTTCCCCCCAGCGGCCCTTTTGTTCTACAGTCAACACTAATACATTATTTAATTTTAGGGTTACAAACTTTATGTTACTTTTTAATATTAATATTTAACTTTCTATTAAGCTGTAAATATTAATTTTCAATAATGCACACAAATCAATCCAAATTTAATTTACCTATTCAAAACTTGAAAATTTCAGTATCTTTTTTCGTATGAAATAGAACTGAGGTTATACTATTTATTAAAAATTTTATTATTGATATTATTTTAAATATTAATACTGTAAATGAGATCGGGAAATGTAATAACTTTTATATTGCTATAATTATTATAAAACACATAGATATTATTAATTGAAATACTAATAATTAATATACTTTAAATTTAATTTGAATATACATTAATTAGAATAAATTATTTATTATTATTACACTAAATTAAATATGCATAATATAATAAAATAATTATGTCATACCTAATAAATTTTATTAAAGATATTTCAATATACTAAATAATTTTTTTCTTTATGCATTGAAATAGGGATTAAAATGAAAAGTTTGTTTATGCATCTGTAATGACCAGGGTTGGCCATAGATATAGTATAGATCTATCATCCCTATGTTATTGAGCAAAAAATTTTTATGCTGAAAAAAAGTTCTAAAATCAGCCATTAGAGAGTATTGAAAAAAAGAATAAAAAGAAAAATTAATTTGAAACTGTCTGGAGTTTTTCATTCACATTTAGTAAATAAATTATTCATAAATTTTATTTACTAAATTATCCATGTATATTCCTGTGAGTAATTTACTCGGGGAAAGGCAGCCATTAGAGTCACTTTTCCCGAAAAAAAAAAAAAGCCTCACTTTTTCTCTCTCGCTGATCAATCGATGTCTTATTACTATATCTATAGGGTTGGCAGGTTTTTGACAGTTTATGCGGTCTATACAAATTTTCATGTATTTACTGTCTCATGCCTTGCAAATTAGGGGTATCCAGTGAAGGTTTTTTTTTTTTCTTTAAATTTTCATGCATTTACTTATTCATGCATCGCTAATTAGGGGTGTCCAGCGATATTTGTTTTTGGTTTTAATGCTCGCGAAGCGAGCAAACAGCAGCAGTTAAACTGATTGCGGTAGTTCAGAAGGATACCGACCTCTGCAATGTATACAGAATGGAGAGAAAAAAAAAAATAAATAATAATAAAAAAAAAAGGTCTACATTTAAATATTTTTCTTTTAATAATATTTATTTTAGTACTATTTTTATTATATTGATTGCGACTTTTGTTGGTGCGATCCTTGTCAGCTCGGTGTGATTTACATTTAAAAATGGTGTTTGTTGATGTATTTTGTATTTAAAATTCCATTAACGATCAAATTTTTTCAATTTCATTTGCACGGAAAAACGATTGTTAAGAACATCAACAGCCGCCATCTTCGAAAGTAAATCACGCCTCCGAGCCAGTGGGGATCATGCCAACAAAAGTCGCCAAAAAGTGCAAGGGGGTACACCGTAATAGGATTTCACCCAACTGCAAATTCAAACTTTATTTTATGCGATTGATCTACAATCCATGTTTAATTTAACATTGTTGTTAGAAAACACTACAAAATAAGTACAAAAGTCATTTTCAGAAAAATCATACATATATTTGTATAGCAAATTGGGTTTGGTTTGCATCGAATTATATTGAAACGGTTTAATGTAAAAAAAAAAAATAATAAAAGGAAAGAAGGAAACGAAAAAAAAAACAAAAAAAAAACAATTAACATCTATGTAGCTGAATGTGCAGATTTACTTATACATATTCATACACAAACGTATTGTGAAGATTTTTTCAAAGACTGAAAATACTCATTTACTAAGATCTGTTTTCATGTTGCATTTTTTATTTTTATTATTAGATTTTCAAAATCTTTATTATTTTCATTTTTGCTTTATAAAAATTATTTTGAGTTATTGACCTTTTATGAAGAATTTCAGCATCATTTAAAGCAGGGGTGGCCAACCCGCGGCCCGCATGCAGCCCACCACGCAGTTTCTTGCGGCCCGCGAGGAGACTAACAATATTTAGAGTTTGACAACTTTGGTTAACGAATCAAAAATTAATAAATACGTTCTGACTTTTCGAAGTGAAAATACCTTTCAACGATTATGGTAGATAAGGAACTGTTGTAATGGAATGTTATTAGATCCATTATTCATTCTTTTTATTGTAGTTTTAGTCGTAATTTTTTTTTACAATTCTATTGTTAATTCATGAATGAAAATAATTTAAATTAATGTATTCTCCGAATTTTCACTCTGCCCTTCTCTGAAAAAAGTATATACATATATGAATCATATACTCACAAACATATATACACATATGCATATGTACAGTCATAAAATAATAATAATAATAATAGTAATAATTTCCTCCCCGACTAATTTCGCCGTAAATCATCGTAGAAACTAGCAGCTGATGCCTAACGATTGGTAATGACATCTAATTTTTAATCCAAAAAGCTTGTCGAAATTGCGGGTTGCCTTTAAAAAAAAAAAAAAAAAAAAAAAAAAAAAAAATGAAGTTGATGCCAGTTTTAATATGTATACATCTATTAAGCGAAATCTAACTAAACCGTCTAAACTAGGCCTTATTACTAATCGATTGGCACCAGTCGCAAGTCTCTATATTAATTTACGGTGGAATTAGTCGGTAAAGCAGGGGGGGGGGGGGATTTTTTTTATGACTGTACATATAGTGTGGCCCGAATGAATAAAATATATTTCTAATGCGGCCCACCAAGTGTTTTGGGTTGGACAGGCCTGATTTAAAGTACAAAATTTCTGTGAAAATATAGTTCAACTTTCACGAGATGGCACTTGGCCCTCCTCTTTTTGGAAGAGTTTACTTTTACTTTAAAGAAGGGGTGCACAAAGTGAAAAGAATGAATGGGTGGGGAAAAAGGAAGGTTGCAATGAGAATAGCGCCAAGCTAAAAATGTTTACACTTCTCGCCATCTGAAATCGCTTTTGCCTGTCAAAAAGAACATGTGTTAAAATTAAAAATCAATACAATAATAATAAAACACTTTTAAATCGCGCCTGAGAATAAAACAAAATAATGCCTATTTTAAGTGCTTGTTTAAGATAAGCATTTTAAACAGGCATACAAAATGCATTTATTCTTTTTATTATTAAAAGGCATTTATTAAATGAATTTTACTTATCTAATTAAGGCACTAGTGCCTTATTTAAATAAGGAAGCAGTGTTAGAAATAAGAATTTTGAAACTAGGCGTCAAAATAACACGTGGATTAAATTTTTTGGGCGCCCAAATTAAAAATCTAGGTGCCATCTATAATTAAATATGTACATAATAATAATAATAATAATGCATCAACTTGTAAATAATATGCAAGATTATATAAAAAATATTTATGTAATGAATGTAATTACATTGACAATATTAAACGTACCTATTTGAAATCACAAATTCATTCTTCGCCCAAAAGGTACACTATTCCACCACAATTTAATAGCATTTTCTGGGAAGAAATCTTCCAATTTAGGGCTGTTTAATTTAATCATTAACAAATCGTCAACTACTTTCATAGAGAAATGATTTCTTAAAACAGTTTTTATTAAGTTCAAATTAGGTTTTTATTAGGTTAGGTGAAATAGACTTGTTTGTTATCTGATGGGATTGGGAAAATTATTAGATATAATGAGGAAAAAATCCAGGCGTCAAAATGAAAAAACTAGTCGCAAAATACGAGTAACGACCGCTTATTTCTAATCCTGCAAGGAAGTTCTAGAAATGCATTTAAACAAGAAAGAAAAATCTTGCTGTTTGCATAGATGAAAATTACTGTCCATGCATTTTATTTTTTATTTCAGAAGGGGAGAGAAAGGAATTAATAGTTTTACTTTTAAAGATGAAGTATAAATTAGGCCGTGTTTCTATGGTCCTGTTTAGTGTAGTGTCTAAAAAAAAAAAAAAAAAACATATGCATCATGTATAGCATATTAAAAATATAATAGAGTCATTCCATTTTAAATCAACAAATGGGGTGTGCAACACCATTTTTGATTTTGATGACAATTTGCACATGCTTTTCCCATACCTTTTAGACCACAAAAATATATTTTTTTTATTTAAAAAAAATTTACCCTTCGATATGTAGGCTATTTTTGTCGTTGCCAACAGCGAAAATTGGATATTTTGATGCTTTGCGTTATGAACTATAACTTTTTTTCTATAAAAGCTATCAAGCTCAACTATAGCTCATTGGAAAGCTAAAAAAAAGATCTTTTTCCATATGGCATCAATAAATTTGAGATTTAAAAACAAAGGTTATTTTTTCAAGGTCAAAGTTTGTGATGCAAAATTAATTTTTTGCCACTTTTGAAAATTAAAAAACCTATGAAGGGCTTGGAATAACAAGCCCTCTTTTTTTTCTTATATACATATATAAGGTTGCTTATTGTATTAAAAAGTTTGGCTTGTTACTCTGCCTCCTTCACAAGATACGACCCCCCAAAGTTGCAAATTTTCTAAAAAATCCAATTTTCAATGCTAAAAAAATGCATGTGGGGGGCAAGGTAGATTTTTTTTTACTTGTGTGATTTTAAGTACTTCTTACCATCTTTCAAACAAAAAAAAAGTTACTTTGTTATTCAAAGGCGTTTGGCAGCTATAAAGGTCTAAATTTTCAAATAATTATACTGAAACAACGCAATTATTTTCATACTTCTTAATCTTAGGTGTTAGTGAAAAGTTATTTTTTACTTAATTGTTAGTTTTAAATGGTGAAAACAACTAAAAAGACTAAGAAGAGTTGTCAAAGAACACATTTAAACTTTGATAAGCTAATTTAAGGTTTCTAACATCTTGGTATATAGAATTTAACTTACCTCTCAAAACATGCAAAACTTTTTTGTTCAGTGGTTTATTGTCTCATAGAGAAGAGTTGACAAATGTTCACTCATCACAGGTGTGATATTATGACCTCTTCCCTGTGCTGACCATAGTTCTGACGCAGTCAGGATTTTCAAAATATCTTGAAACCGAACCCAAGTTTGGTTATCATGACTTGATTTTTTAAACGATGTTCCAGGTCCTTTAGGATGAAAAAAGTGGATCCTGTATTCTTCTTCGACATCAAATACCTTTATTTCCACCACTTCTCCTAGCCACCAGTCACCATCATATACGCAACAAACATAATCGGACAACTTTGGTCGGGTTGTTGGTGTGGATAATCTAAGGTTGATAGGTTCGTCTTTGATGACATGAAAGGTTGTAAAATCTAAAGAAAATGATGTACGTCTGGCATGAATGATATTTCTGTTGAGTGGAATGTAGCTGTGGAAAGACCGAGTTTGGGGTAATGATAGTGCTGTTTTATATCTTTCCTCAAGAACTTTTCCTACTGCATTAACATCATCACAGGAAACATAGAAAAACGTTACACTATTAATATGTTCAGTGCAGTATTCAAAGACATCTAATGGATTCAAGATTTGATTACTGACCGGTCGTTGCAAACTAGCCTTTCGCACTAGCCTCTCCACTGTTCCTCCAATCCCATCGCAAGGGCCTTTCCCGTGGGATGTAGCAAAAAAATGCCACTCTGCTTTTATCCCAAAGTCTTATTCATGATGGCTCAAGTTAATGAAGTTTTTCCTGTTTTTGTACTGTGCGGCAGATCCATCTGAAAAATAGAATAATTTTGAAATTAAAGCATGATCTGCCTTCAGTTTTTTAACAAGGATCATTTGAAAGGCGTAGAATGTAGTTGTGTTGTGGTCAAGGCAGTCGCTTACAAAGCAAAAACTTTGAGTTTGAATTTCTCCATCTTTTTCCCAGTAGACAACAAAAGGATGAAGCGTACATTGCACACCTGACCAGTGATAGGTCTGCACCTCGTCTTGAACAACACAAGAGAAATTCTCTGAAAAATCTCCAAGTATCAAAAATTCCCCCTTATCCAGATCTTCTTTCTTTGATTTTAGAAATGCTGCTTGTTTACTGGCAATGAAATGGTGGCTCTTTAGATGCTCAAGTTTTTCACAACACTTAACCAAGAATTCTTGTAAAGGTAGCACACATGATGTCAGTTCACATCTGTCTGTGGACATCCACTGCTTATATGAAACTTGCAAATCCTCAAATTCATCATTTTCCAAGTCAATTTGGGTGCTGTTACTTGGAGAAATCAATGATAAAATGGCATCCACACCTGGACATGCAGTACATTCCGAAAACATACAATTCTCATTTTCAGTATCACAGACCATAATCTGCAGCAGATCTTTGTAGATATGATCACTTTTAATCGCTGATAGCATAAGTTTTACATTTTGATGGTACAAACAAACGCACACTGAATGTGTACCAGATGCTCCAGCTAACACACAAAATTTTGGTCTAAGATCGGCAAATTTAGATAACCCTACTTTCAAATCAGGATATATTATTGGTCAAATTGTATCCAATAATATTCAAGCAGCCTTGTCATTGGCACAGTTCCTACCACAGGTAGGTACTGTTTGCCTAAAGGGAACTGTTCTATACATGTGGGAGGAAGGCTGGACAAGTTGAAATCTGTCTATTCTTGCTTTTAACTGGCAAATAGATTACTATAAATGAGGAAAAGTAGGAATATGATATATTCTTATTTGTGAGGTCAATCTAAGTCCATCAAATAAAAAAAAATAATAATAAATGACATGTTTCCAAAAAAAAGTACATGAAAAAATTGGATGGTTTTAGTGTGATTATTTGAAAATTCAGACCCTTATAGCTGCCAAACGCCTTTGAATAACAAAGTAATTTTTTTTTTTGTTTGAAAGATGGTATGAAGTACTTAAAATCACACAAGTAAAAAAAAATTTACCTTGCCCCCCACATGCATTTTTTTAGCATTGAAAATTGGATTTTTTAGAAAATTTGCAACTTTGGGGGGTCGTATCTTGTGAAGGGGGCAGAGTAACAAGCCAAACTTTTTAATACAATAAGCAACCTTATATATGTATATAAGAAAAAAAAGAGGGCTTGTTATTCCAAGCCCTTCATAGGTTTTTTAATTTTCAAAAGTGGCAAAAAATTAATTTTGCATCGCAAACTTTGACCTTGAAAAAATAACCTTTGTTTTTAAATCTCAAATTTATTGATACCATATGGAAAAAGATCTTTTTTTTAGCTTTCCGATGAGCTATAGTTGAGTTTGATAGCTTTGATAGGAAAAAAGTTATAGTTCATAAAGCAAAGCATCAAAATATCTAATTTTTGCTGTTGGCAACGACAAAAATAGCCTTCATATCAAAGGGTAATTTTTTTTTAAATAAAAAAAATATATTTTTGTGGTCAAAAAGGTATGGGGAAAGCACATGCAAATTGTCATCAAAATCAAAAATTGTCATGCAACAACTTTTTTGAAAATTTGTTGATTTAAAATGGAATTACCCAATACAGTAGAAGATCTTTATAACACAATTCTCTATATAACGCAAAATTTCTTGGATATAAACAATAAATTTTGCAGTTAAGAAATACTTCCTAAAAAACTGTTACTTTGTTGAGAAGTAGGTGTGATACATTTTTTTCTCTTTATCTGCTTAATTCAGAGATTTTTAATGAAAAAATTGCTACCATTAATTTTTTTTTTAAGTGAGCAGTATAATGAATGATTTTGTACAGGCATATATGGACTATCTTTATAAAGTAAATTTTAGAATGAAAGTTATTATCCACCTAATTTTTTGTTCCAAGAAATGTAACTTTAAAATGTCCTACTCTGTTTTGATATGTTTCAGACATATTTGGCCATGTTTACAAGGTAAGTTTGACGATGTGTGAAATGTGATCTATATAATGCAAAATTCTATATAACGCAAAACCTTGTGTTTTTAGCTTTGCGTTATAAAGATCTTCTACTGTAATAAGCTTTAAGCTGAAAGCGTTTCGAACAATTTTCACTCACCTCACATAATGTGTTTAAATTTACTGGCCAAACCAAATCATTAACAACAAAAAATTTAAAACAAAAAATTGTATTATTATTATTATTTTTTTTTTGGTAAGAACACATACTGAATAAACCAAATGGGGAATTTTATTGAAATAAATTGAGCCATACACATAATTTACAGTATTATGCAAACAGATGTTCTCAGATGCGTATGCTCTCAATAACATTTGCATCCACATCAATTACAAATAAATCAGATAATTTCTCATATTTTTATTATAATGGCCTTAAATTTCTATGTATTAAATCTAACTATTTATTAATATATATATATATATATTACTGGAGTTCAGTTTGTTATTCAACTTGGGGAAAAAAAAAAAAAAAAAAACTGAAATCCGAAAATTTTAAATATTATTTAGACAATATAAAATAAATTTCATGTCATTGCTCATTGTATTAATAATTTATTATAATGTAACAAATATATAAAAAATATATTTTATAATATGACATACTGAGCAAATCCCAAAACTTTTCCTAATTTTGAAATAAGTAAATAGACATTTAAAAAAAATATTTTTGCCAAAATGTCGCAAAACTCGTCATGATAACAAACGGCCTTCCTTTTCCCCTCAACCGATTTCGAAGTAATAGAATCGTCTCTGCTTACTGATTGACAGGTGCCAACTCGTGAAAGCAGCACTATAATTAAGTAAGAAAGATAATTTTTCATGTACGGGGACAAGACATATTATGTTATTTCTAAATTTCACTCTTTTATCAGTGCTAACTTATTCTCCTTGGAAAAGATGGTCCGAATAGCCTGTGCACTAACCACACCGACGGTCTGATTAGCCACTTCCATTATTATACTCTTGTCACATATATGTATATATATAAAATCTTGCCTTACATTCATTATGTATAATAGCATAAAATAACATTAAAGAAGAAATGTAAAAATATATTACCTTATGCTAATATCTAACAGGTAAAAGTTTATGTTTTTTCTTCTTCACTCTGAGAAACGTCCATTTCACTTTCAGTTTTTACCTCAACAGAAGACTGCTCTAATTTTTTATTTTCTTTTTCTGACATACTTGTGTCTTTATCCAGACCAATAAAATTGATCTTAAATTTGTTATATAAGTAATCAGCTTTTTGTCGAACAGACTCACTTTTATTAAACTTACGGCATTTTTTCAGGGTAACAAAAACATCGGGTTTCTTTTTTAAAATTGCTGTGTTTAAAGGCACAGTTTCTAGTTCGTTCATTGCATCTAAAGATGCTTGAATGTCCAAATGTGTGTAATTCAAGTTAGTCTTTATTCTTGCATCAATCTCAGACAATTTTGAGATTATTTCACTGTCAAGTTTAAGTTTTTCTAACTTTTCTTTTTTCTTCATCTCGTATTTCAGCTTTTTCTTTTCTTCCTTTTCCTCGAGTTTCTTTTCCATTTTTTTCTTTAATTTATCTTCTTCCTCTGATATTTTCTCTTTTACTTTTTTCTCTGGTTCTTCATTTACATCAGGCTTAAGTTTCTTTGTTGTTTTTTCAACAGTTGAGAGCTTTTTTTCATTAATTTCTTTTTCATTTTGTGTATCTTCATGCCTTGATTTAGATTTTTTATCCTTGGAAGATTTATCTTCAGGTTTACTTTTGGAAGTCTTTTTTTCTTTCTCTTCAACATTTTTATTTTTAGCATTTTTTTCATCCACTACCTTAGACTTAGTGTTTTTTTCTTTTTTGTCGTCAGTTTTAGGTTTTGATGGTTTTTCTTCGACTTTAGGTTTTGGTGGCTTTTCTTCTTTAGATTTTGATGGTTTTTCTTCAACTTTAGATTTTACTGATTTTTCTTCATTTTTACACTTTGATGACTTTTCCTCATTCCTGACCTTGGAAGGCATTTCATCAACTGTATCTTTGTCATTTTCTTCAGATTCCTTTTTATCTTTTTTACCCATAGCTTCATTAAATTTTTCATTGCTCAGTTTTTCCAAAGACACAGACACATTATTATAATCGTTAGAATCAGCAGAGAATGTTATATCACTTTTGTCACCTTTCTTCAATTTAACGGAAGCTGACTTCTCATCTTTTTTAGTTACCTTAGGTACTTTTTCTTCAACTTTAATATCTTTCTTTTTCTTATCTGATTTTTCTTTTTTTACAAGTGGTTCATCTTCTGAATCGGCATCAGATTCGCTAGACTTTTCAGATTCAGGGGTTTCTTTTTCTTCCACTTCACTATCTGAAGATTTCTCAGATTCTGATTTCTCTTTTTCTTCTGAAGCCTTCTGCTTGCCTTCTTTACTTTCTTCATCACTATCAGATCCTTCGCTTTCTGAACTAAATTTTTTCCTTTTGATCATGCGACCACTACGGCTTCGTTCAGGCTCAGCAGTTTTAACAGGTCTTTTGCGTTTTTGAGGAAGCTTAGGTTTAACTTTTTTTTCTTCTTTCTTTTTAGGGGCTTCTTTCTTTTTTTCTTCTTTTATTTCCTCTTTTTTCTTATCTTCCTTTTCTTCCACATCAATCTCTTCATCTTCTTCTTCATCAGCTGATACTTTTACTTCTTCATCATTGTCAGGTTGATCATTTGAAATAACGGGACCTTGCACGGTAGGATGATTTACAATTTCATGCAAACCTTCATTGAAAAAACGTCTTTTTTGCGGTTTACCATATTTTTCTTTGAACTGTTCATAAGGAAATATATCTTTAGATTGGACAATAGCTGTTTCATATGTACCAAAGAAAAACACTGGATATTTGTTAGGTGGTACTTTCTGACCAGGTTTTGGCGCCTCGATTCGAGCTGGCCATGGCGGGTATCCTCGTACCTTACCAAAAATTAAATCTCCTGGTTGATACTTAGCCATTTTCAACCGATCGTAACACTTTTCAAGCAACACAAATTACAATGTTAGTCTTTATGGAATGATGATTTGCAGAATATAAAGTTCATCTACCTGTACAAAAAATTAAACAGTAAACATTTAACACAACATGGTCAGAAAAAAACGATTTGAAGTTTTGCCGTGGTCGGCTTTAGATGTCGGAATTTTCATAGATGAAGTGGAAGTACTTTTCAAATATATAAATATCACACAAAACAGATATTTATTTATTCAAAACAGGTCGTCTGATTAAAATATTAGTATATATGGAAATATATTATAAAAATAATTTTACTGAAAATTTATATTTTTCTGAAAATTTCAATAATTCCAGATATTCAATATTCATTATTCATTCTATAATGAATCATTCGTGAAAAATACAAACAAAACACCACAAATGTTGGTGTTCCTGTTCCCTTTACTAAAGAGAAGTGATGTTTGCTTTTAAATAGGTAATATTGCATTTATTTTTTAAAAACATTAACTTTCATTTTTGTTTTCTATTAACTGAATTATTTGCTTCTTAAATGCATTAAAGAATTTTCAGTGATGAAAAGTCTCGAGATTTACAGCTTAATAGTAAGTACTTTCCTGGGTTTAAGCTGAGTTCAAAATTATTTAGCAAAAAAGCTGAAATCAGAAAGTCTTGGCAAAATGCTAAACTAGTAAGTTTTTGAATTTGAGTTAACATATTACTCTAGATTTTTTTTTATACACTTCAGTTTCATTTGTAAATTTACTTTTAAAATTTAGTCATGACATGCTAAAAGAATTATTACACCAGCAATTAAAACAAATTTGAAATGGAGAGGTAATTTATAATTGTATTTACCATTGTCACACTGTTTAATTAGATACATTAAAAGCCTAATATAGCAGTACAGTTGGGAAATATTGTATATATTGCATTGTAACTGAATATTATTAATTTTAAAATAAATTTGAACGTATTAGTTGTGCGTGATTTATAAACTTTTTGATGGATTATAGTTGATGTTGTAGTATAAAAACTGCTTTATATCAAGCTTGTACTGTACTCTTGTTTAAATATAATAATGTAGCAGATATAGAATAAAGAAAATAACCTAAATAAAACTTATTGTAATTGAAACCTTTATTATTTAGATTTTTTTCTTTCATAGCAGTCGGTTTTACAAATACATCTTGGAAATAAAATCCACTTTCAGGACCTTTAATATATTATTATTAATAGATTGTTTATCCTGTTTAGCGACAGCTTATTTTTAATTTCATTTTTTACCAAATTAGGCAAGTAAAACACCTCTTCTACAATTGTATTAATTGCTATTAAGAATTAATTGTTAGCATGCAGATAATACAAAAGTGCTTATTTATTTTTATTGAAAATATTTTATTGTTTTTAAAGTAATTATTTATAGCATATATTAGCATTAAAACAAATAAGAATGTGTTTGATCTTTGTAGATAGTTAAATGATTTAGATAATAAAATAACTTTGGCAGATGCTTAAAAAACGTTAAATATCAAAGTCTTCCTTCATTTTCTGTAATTATAATTGTTTGCAGCACTCGTGCCTACTTCATTCACTCGATGAAGAGTTATGTTTTATTTCAACACAAAACTATTGTTGTGAGTTCTTGGTTTTTTTTGTGGTGTTCATTCAAAGTTTTATACTTATTACATGTATTTAGTTTACTTTTTTATTAGTAAAGAACAAAATTATATCATTGTCACCAACATGAAATTTGTGTAATATTTTTTAATAGCTTTTATAAATTTCTGCCCAGTCATTTTATAGTTTTGTACAAATTCATCTTTTCCATCAGAAATTTATACTTTAACATGCCAGTGTATATTAATACTTAAGTTACGAAACAACGATTCAACATAAATAACCCCTTTATTGTTATCTTTGTTTATTATCTATAATTATTGTAAGTTTCAACATGTGATGGTTATTTTTTTGTAAAACGTACGTTATGTTTGTATGGAAATACTGGTAGAGTTGCATTTTAATTTATAACTCTGTATCCATTGGCTGTCCCATGTTAAAACTTACAATAATTATAAAGAATAAAAGTAAGAATAACATATAATTTTTAAAAGAAAATTAAATATGTACATTTTGAGATATTGAAGGTCAAAGGTTAAAAAGTTTGACTTTAAAATGAAATTTTAAAAATGTGTACATGTGGTATATCATTTAAAAGCCTGTATAATAAGCTTTCTAAGGATACCAGTCTTATATTTTTAAGTTAATTAGGAAAGACAATATGGGTAAAAATTATGTTATGTTAGTACAGGGTTGACACTAGAGCGCGGGAATCGCGCAATATTAAAAAAATCCCACTTAAAAAAATTTCATATGCGCGCTTTTCCCGCACTTATTTTCCCGCGATTTTTTTTTTTTTTTTAATCTAATTCATTGGACTCCGCGAATTTATTTTTTCTATTTTTAAAAATATCGCGAATATCGTTCGTTAAAAAATAAATAAATAAAAATGGAACAATTGGCGATCAAATGTCCTACAAAAGCTTCTGATTCCTAATCTTTCTCCATCCACAACATAAATGCCAATATCCATTTCAAACTTGCTTTATGAGATTCTAGAACCTGTAAATAAATACAATTGTTAAATATTTCTTGCTCATGTAATTATTTTTTGCCCACCTCCCCCTTTATTTATCTCCATCTAGCAATCAGCAATCAAATGTTCTGCAGAAGTCTTGTTTCCCAATATTTACCCATCTGAAACATAAATTATATTTATAATATTCATTTTAAACTTGCTTTATTAGATTCTAGAGGTAGAATTGAAAGAGTTTAATATTTCTTACTCTGTAATTATTTTTTAATCCCCCCCCCCCCACCACCACCACCACTTTCCCATCTCCGGAATACGGATTGTGGTCAATGATCAATTCTAGAAACAATAAAGCAATAGAAGTGCTCAATATTTCTGACATATGTACTAATTAGTTTTAGACCTTTAGTGCTGAACTTAATGAATCTATTTATTTTTTCTTAATTAAATTAAATCTTTATGGGGTGGTCATACCTATACCCAATTTGTAAACATGGGGGAAATGAAGAACAGATTTTTCAGGTAAGAAAATTTTTTCCAAATCAGTTTAAGAAAATTAATACTCAGTTGGTTTTATGCACATTTGAAACTAATAATTAGTTACTGCTACTTTTACATGAATGATTAGTGTACATACATAAAAATCATACTCTATATTTGCTTGAAAAATCTGTTTTACTCTTGGTGTGAAATTTTTATAAGCTTTTAAGTGGATATAAAAGTTATTGCCAGTATATTGAAGATTTTTTTTACGCTAATGAAAAAATCCTGAAAATGCTTAATGTAGATAAAACTATGTATATAAATGTTTATGTTATCAGTTTATTGAAAGTGGCGTTATCAATATTCAACTAATCATCCAATCAATCATATTAGCAAAAAATTTTCAGCTAATTTCTAATTTCAGCAACCACACGTCTGTAATTTGCATATTCCTTGAAAATACTTTTTTTCTGTAAAATGTAATTACTGACTTAAATTTCAAAAATCTCACTTAAATTTTCAAAATCCCCCTTAATTTTTTTGTTAGAGTGGGAGAATCCCACTCATTTTTTTTCCTTAGTGCGAACCCTGTAGTATGAAAATACTGATAGAGGTTACACTTTAATTTATAATTCAGCCTCCCATGGCAATCCCAAGCTGAAAATCACAGTAGTTATAGACAATAAATATAGGAACAACATAACATCTTTAAAATAAAATAAAATATATGCTTTATGAAATATTGAAGGTCGAAGGTCAAAATGTTTGACTTTGAAATGAAAAATTTAAAAAATATGTGCATGTGATATATTATTTGAAAGCCTGTGTTAAAAGCTTTTTAGTGATACAGGGACTTATTAATTGGTATATATTTATTTCTCTATAGAACTAATTCTCTATAGAACTAATAATCTAAAACTCTCTCTCTTTTTTTACTTTATATAAATAAACGTTTATAAAAACAACTTTTTCAATTTACTTTTAAGGTACACACAGGGTTCCCCTTTGAGCCTTTGGAACAGCTTTACTATACGGCACCCATTGCTTATTGCCGTTGCCGATGTTTTGATCACGTGGTATGATGGTGTTTTGATTCGATTTGTGAGTCGGTACTGCGAATCATTTCACAACGTAGTGAATCGAATCAAAACGTCCTGAAACAATTTTTTTCATTATTATTAAACATTTTTTTTTATGTTTCACTATGTTTTCTGCTGTTTGCTCGCTTCGCGAGCATTGAAACTAAAAAAAAACATCACTGGACGCCCCTAATTCGTGGAGCATGAATCAGTAAAAGCATGAAAATTCATGGAGCCTCGGTCACTATGTTTTCTGCTGTTTGCTCGCTTCGCGAGCATTAAAACCAAAAAAAAAAAAAACATCACTGGATATCCCTAATTAGCGATGCATGAATCAGTAAATGTTACGTTTCGATACAACAGAAAAAAGTATCGATACTCTGATTCGGGTCTCGAATCACCATCGTATCACGCGATCAAAACATCGGCAACGGCAATAAGCAATGGGTGCCATATAGTAAAGCTTAGCCGAGCCTTTGAAAAGGGCGTCACGCCCTGCCTGCCCTTTAAATTTTTATGAGCGCCCTAACTGCCCTTTAAAGTACAAAAATACGCCCTCCTTGCCCAAAAAACACACCCTTTATGCCCGAAAATCACGCCCTTCTTGCTCCCAAATTTAACCACCACGACCCTAAATAGCGCATTTTTTCTCCTTTTTAAATATTCTTAGTGCTTTATTAATACAAATTTTCTTTCTAGAAGCTTTTCCATTTTTCTGTGTGTTCTACTTATTGCAAAAGCGAGTTGACACTTAGCAGGTGTATAAACTATTTATCAGCGTAAACATAGTTGCCACGTAACTTCTTTAAATGACCCTGCAGCCTGCTGGCTATAAGGGTGGGGTGGGGAACAGACAAATAAGTGCCTCTTCGGTGTTAGCAAAAAGAGAAGGGGGAAATATTGCTCTTTTCTTATATTCCAATAATCCTTTTGCTTCATAAATCATGTTTTTTTTTTTTTTTTTTTAAATCTCTAAAATCACGTTAACAAAAATAACAAATATAATTACTTTTATGATCTAGCTGAAGAACCACAAAAATCATGGTTAAGTTCAATCTCATAAATAAGTTAAAAAAAAAAAAAAAAAAAAAACATTGACTCAGGAAAGAGAAGTGTTTGTTTACATTAGATGAAAAACCACAATCAATTAAAATCAAAAGCTGAAAGAAGGGGGAATGAAAAGGAAATCTAGATTGTGCAGTGCTTTGATTTTTATTTACACGATAACCACAGACAAGGATATTCTATTTATCTGTGACAATAACAAAAGTTCATTTATTTTAGTGATACAAATAAAAATAAAATAAAAACTTCCTGACGTAAAATAATTATTTCAACATAAATTTTGATAATTAACAGCAAAATGATTACATACTTCCGCTATCGGCTAAAAAAAATATTGTGAATTTAGAAAGTCAGCTTTTTATAAAAGCGCGGATTTTATTAACATCGGAATAATAAAGTATTTCATAAATAGTTGCAATTAAACGTAAATTTTCAAAAGTTAGCGGTGAAATCGAAATGATCCTGTATTTCCAAAATCGGCTGCAAAATTACTGCATATTTTGAGATTAAACTATAAAAACAACTCAAATTTTATCGATTAATGACGGAATAGATAATTATTTTTTGAGATTCAACTTTGAAAACGATGTGATTTTAATCTTAGCAGCAAAATAATAGAGTATTTCGATTCTTACAGTTTCCCTTTTACTTTCTTCTATATTTAATAGAAGAAAGTACTGATTCGTAAAAATTTTCGACTTCTGGTTTTCGACGGATTTACACGTTTTGAGAGGTCTAGAACATGATTTGACCATTTTTAGACAATGTCTGTCTGTGTGTATGCGTGATAAAATTTTTGTGGCAACTGTATCTCTGGAACTACAGCTCAGAATTGTATATAAATTTATATGTCGATACACCTTGACCTAAATTAGTGCCTATCAACTTTTGGTGAAAATCGCTCAACAGGTGGCGCTGCTATGCAGCGATTTCTGCAATTTAAAGGAGGCTATATCTCAGGTTCTATTGCATATAATCGAACAAAACTTGATTATATAAGAAGGTCTTTATGAGACATTATGCTGATTGAATGTAAATGCTTATCAGCCAACAGGTGGCGCTGCTATACATCAATTTCTGCAATTTATGGGAAGACTATATTTCCGGAACTACTGCACAAAATTGCATATAAATTTAAATGTAGATGCACCTTGACATAATGAAATAATCTACCAACTTTTAGTGTCAACCACTCAATAGGTAGCGCTGCTGCACAGTGTTTTCTGCAATTTAAGGAAAGGCTATATCTCAGGTTCTATTGTGTATAATCAAACAAAACTTGATATTTGCAAAGGCCATTATGCTGATTCAAATTGGATGCTTATAAACCAATAGATGGCGCTGCTATACTGGAAATTTCCTCGATAATGGGAAGGCTATATCTCAGTTTGTATGGCATATAACTGTACAAAATGTGATACGTGAGATACCCATTATAAAAGCATATTTTTAAGATGTTATTTATAGACAATAAAACTTTCTTTGGATATTTAGTGTTAGCTTTCTCTAAGATGAAAATCATTTGCATTCATCATGTTAGATAATTTTAATAAATAATAGTTTTAATAAATTATATGCCCTTAGTGAATTTGTATAGGAAAATATAGAAGAAAGTCTTGTGGTGACCACAACATACTATTATTATTCCCCCCCCCCCACACACACACAAAATAAATATATTAACCTGCGATACTCTTTGATAGTTAGATAATGCAGAGTTTAAAATTTTCAGAAGCTACCTCTGACTTTCATGCTAGTTATTTTGTTTTTATAGAAACTTCTCATTTTGGGTGTTAAATTTGCCTTATATGTATAAGAACTTTATAAATATGACTCATTATAGGTACAAACAAGTACTTTTAATAATAACCTATATAAGTGTTCCTCCATTATTCATTCTAGAGCCAAGTAACAGTTTCCAGGGATTTTGCATGTTGGGTAGTTTCATCCCAAATAGTTGTAGGAGCTACATTTTTAGAGATCAAATTTCATTTGCCATTATTGAAATTCAGCAAACAAAGTGAGTAAATTCCAGGGATCTACTAAATTTACCAACTGATTGTAACATTAGAAATTAGCAATAATACCTAAAAAATTGGAAACTATTAAAAAAAAATCATTAATTAATTAAATCGAATTTTTTATCACAACTATTTGAGTAGAATGTTTAATATTTTTCTTTAATAATCACTAAAAATGGTCTTTGGTTTTTATCTTAAGAAATTTGCGAAAATCTTAAAGATAATTTTTATTATAGTTCTTTGCTTTCATTTCAACATTTATAAGATTTTCAAGAGCTTTTTAAATATTTTTTAGGAAGCAATTTTAATACTTTTTATTAGGTTTAATAGAACTATAGTTAAAGATAAAAGAATGTGAAAAAATAAATTTATTTAATTTTTGCTGACTAATTTGTACATTTAGTGAAAATTTGCTATATTTTCCAAGAGGGGGGGGAAGCGAAAATTGCTGATTGCTTAACAACTGCATTTATAAATATAACAAAATTGTTTGTAATTTTGGAGGCTATTTTTTGCGAAGCGATATGCCCTTTTTCATTCTCCACAAATGTGCCCTCTTTTTATAGCACCACCCTGCCCCTTTTTCCTTGGTAGCAGCACCCTGCCCTTTTTCAAACCTAGGGGGAACTCTGGTACACAATCTTATTTTTTATACAGTAGAACTTGGATAATTCAAAGTTGAAGGGACCAGAGAAAAAATCGAAATATCCAAAAATTCGAATTACATATACTATTTTTTCAAAAAGAAGAGATAAAGTAAAAATATAAAACGCTATGATCAAAGATTTAACACATGAACTTTATATCTAAAAATACTGCATCATTAACCCCCTCCCATTAAATAAATATTTTTTTACTGGCTTAATTATTCAACACTTTTTCATTATAGTCAGATATTTTTGATTGCTTCTTTAAGTACAACATTTGTGTCATTGCATATGACTTCAACCCATCAATTGATAGAAATGCAGAATCTCCATTAGACATGACTTTCAATTAAAAAAAAACTCTCAAAGTTCATGTATATGAACCATATCTTCTGATGCACTTAGGTAGGAAATACTCTTGTATTTCCTTATCCTTATTTGAAAGACTGTTAAAAAAAATAATGCACTTTAGCTGAGAAAAATCTCGGGACCAAATTTTACTGTAATATTTTAAGGATAATCGTATTTAAAATTCGAATTATTCATGATTTTTTAATATTATTTTAATACAAGATTCAAGGGACCGACTAAAAAATTCGAATTATCCAGAATTTCGAATTAAACGAGTTTGAATTATTCAAGTTTCACTGTACTTAGGCAAAAAAGATGTTCAAAAAAAAGATAAAGTACAAGAAGTTTTTTTTTTTTTTAATATACTAAAGGGCAGGCAGGATGCAACACCCTCCTGAAGCTGTCTGGGGGAAACTGTGCTTAGATTTGACCCACACACATAAACAACATATCAAATTAAATAGAAATTTGTAATACAGTATAGGATCTGTTATCCAGAAAGCTTGGGACCTGGGATATTCTGGATAAGGGGTTTTTCCGTAATTCGGAACACTTTATTATATGTATAAAACAGGGTTGGCAAACTGGGCCCAGCCCAGAAAAACCCGCCCAGGTTTTTCTGGGCGGGCCCACCAACAAAAACCCGCTGGGTTTTTGCAAATAAGTGGCTTTTTGTTAAAAATTATTTATAATTTACAAATCCCATCTATAAAGTATAGAAAACACCTTATCTTTTAAGAAAAAACTCTCCTTTTTATTTTCTAGAAAATAGTATTATATTAAACATAAAAAGTTACTACAGTTATAAGTATAATAAAAGCAAGTTTATCTTCTATAACTGGTTCAATTTTCTTTTTCCTGTTAAACTGAACGATAGTTTTGTTTAACAGCGGACTTAAATGTTGTCCAGAATCAATATTTAACTAATTAAATTGTTTAGTTTTAAAACTTTATAATAATTTTATTTTTAATTTTAGTAGCAACATAATTATAAAGCTAATAAAAATTTCTTCTATAACCGTTCCAACTATTAAAAAACTTTTAAAAAAGGATAAAGCAGTGCAACTTATTTTTATAATTAAAACTAGTTGACATAAGTGCACTGTGCTCAGTTCCCCATCATATGTGTGTTTTCATAAATTTCTAGTACAGGACATGGACACAGTGACAGAATGAAATCCCTGCCTAATAGGCTATCCACCGTTCACTTCGATATATTTATCTTTTATTCTAATCTATTACTTTATTTTATTAAGGTTAATTTCATAGTTTCGTTTTCATGCTACTATTTCCGATGCAACAATCCTCAAAATACACATTTTTTTGGGATATCGCCCCATTTTGCTATGTTGATAAAATCTTAAATTACGAATAACTTATGAAATTTTCCTATTAGAATATTTGTAGCCAATCATGTTCAAACAAGTATCATAAATGTTATTTTGAAGTTGTCTGATATATTTATGATCCTCAAAATGGACGTTTATGCTCAATTTTGCCCTATTCTGCCATTTTAAGTAAATCGTAAATTCCAGATAATTTACGAATTTTTTAAATTGGAAAATTCATATTAAATTTCCAATAGCTTGCAAAGTATTCAAAGAAGCATGTTTCTAGTTACTGATGTTCATTCCGACATGAAAACTCATTTTAAAACTGGTCTCACATTTTTTCAGTAAAAATTTTGCATTTAATGCATGTTCAAGTGAAATTTTGCCCTATTCTCCCATGTTAAAGAAACTGTAAAATTTTAATAACTTACGAAGTTTTTTAATTTGAATGTTGTAAATGAATAGGGTTCTTGCCAGTGTCAAAAGTAATATTTTAAAACTGATCTGACTTCTGTGCGACAATTTGTTCTTGAGATATCATGTACACAGACTAATATACTAACATACTACCAGACTAACAACTGACAGACACCATACAAATTTTGTCATTTTCGGCATTCCTCACACGTGAAAACGTGTAAAAGGTAAAAAAAACTATGTCGAAAATTTTCACGATCACTTAAGTTCCACATACCTACATATGATGGGGAACTAAAAAAATTAAATTATATGTATTGTAATTAAGAATTTAAATTCTTTTATTTTATCAGTTATTGTCATTAAGAATATTTATTTTGAATAAGCATACATTAAAATAAAATATAGCTTAATCTTACTAATTAACACTATTTTAATATTAGAATCAAACCAATTTTTATTTCTAAGATAAATATTAGACTAATTATTAATTAGTAGTTTAATATAAGTAGGTGTATTACAACTAATATGCTAAATAACATATATCTAACATTGCAATGCGAGTGTATTGAAACAAAAACCCAGAAAAACCCAAGTGGGTTGGGGTTTTCTAGAAAAACCCGGGTTTTTGCCAACCCTGGTATAAAAATGGTACAAAAATAATTTCATAAATAGCAGTGATAAACATGAATAATATATATGTAAACACTTTACCTATATATTTGTTCATTTAATAAATTTCCACAAAATAATTAAAAAAAAAAAAAAAAAAAAACATTCTTAATTAGAATTTCAAACTATAAATAATAACAGTAATAATAAATGAAAAATAAATAAAAATATATGAAATTTAATTTTGGACCTGAGAGTAAAATCCTTTCATTTGGATTTTGCAAAACTTTCTATGATATTTTTTTGCTTATAGTGTGTCTCTGCTCTGATACTAATAGTTCATAAATGTTTCAAATATTTTTAGCACACAATGCTAAATATTTTATGAACTGAATTATAAAAATAATGGAAATTAATAAAAACTATTTAAAAATTTTATAACAATTGGGACTTCATGCATGCGACCTGAGTTCAAGGATAAAATTCATCTGCTATTGGGCACTTTAAGAAGTATGTGTGATTAATGTTTATCTATTAAAAAATACAATGAAAATTCATTTTCTAACCTAAATTTGCAAAATTTTCAGTAGTTATTTGGACAATTTTGTGCTCACCCTATTTCCTCAGAATAACACCGTAGCATTAAAGAAAGCAGGTTGTAAAATTATAATTCTGACCGCTGCTATTGTATAAGTTTAATTCTTAAATTTTACGATAATTAAAAATCTTGGTAGTTGGCATTCTGGTTTTCGGAACTTTCTGGATAACGGATCCTATACTGTAACATAACTCTTAAGATAAAGGTTTATTGTTGAGTGATATCAATAGTTTAATAAGAATAGTTTTTTTTTTTTTTTTGGTTTTGTTCTTAACTAGGAGGCATGATGTAATGATATATATCTCTTATGACTAATAAAATAAAAGATGATTTTGCTTTTTACATTTGATAAATAAAAGTATATATATATATATATATATATATAAATAATAGATAACGTAATAAAATTTAATCTTAAAATTTAGCAATTAATAGAACCAAAACAATAACAGCACACTAAAATATAGAACTGAATTTAACATAGAGGAAAGAATGACACAAAAAGTTGCGATATAGATAAGGAACCAATGAGTTACCATATTAACTTAAAATACTTACGCCGACCTGAAGGATAATAAAAAAGGACCATTAAACTTGTGAAAGAGAAAAAAGATAATAAACCACATAATCAATTGGATATAAATGCTTAAAATTAGAAGCATACTTTTCAAGGGGCGCATACTTCATAAAGCAGAGAAAGCTGCAACGATTTCGTAAAACGATATTGCTAATCATAGCAATTTATATCATCTCACGCCCCGATCAATGCAGCAAAAAAACCATAAAGAATGAGAAAAAAGTGAAAAATTAAAACAAAGAATAAATAAATATTAATTAAAATCTTAAAGGAAACCAAAGTAGTAACATGAAATAATCAGAGTAACCACATGGAAAACAGTTAACACAAACTGGAAAAATGGTTGATGCCAAAACCTAAATTGAAGTTAAAATAATAGCTCGACAGATATCGATTAATCGAAAATACTTCAGAACAATTACATTAAAGATAAAATACACAGAGTAAATATTAAATGATAATGTTAAAATTAATACTAGTAGAGTTAAATTAAATCGTAACAAAAATATTAATAATTAAATCGTTTAAGATAAGGACTGAAGAATGAAGGTATAAGACTACTGTGTACAAGCGCCATCTTTCGGTTAGCTATAAAAACATTAAGTCAGTTAAATAAGATGTATTGACTGAAAGATTAAGATAATTTAGAAGTATTAACAGCAAGATTAAGATAATTTTTAAGATTTTTATTTTGAAGTCAAATTATTAAGTGTTAAGTTTTAAGAAGACATAATTACAAGCAATAATGCCAAAGAGCACACATATAAGGATAAGCATTATAATGCGGTCATCAATAATAATTAAAATTAAAAATTAAAATAAAAATATTTTTATTTTGAAGTCAAAGTATTAAATGTTAAGTTTTAAGAAGAGTCAATTACAAGCAATAATGCCAAAGAGCACACATATAAGGATAAGCATTATAATGCAGTCATCATAATTTAAAATTTAAATTTAAAAGTTTTTTTTTTTTTTTTTTTTTTAAATATTAATATTTATAAGATTTTATTTTTTGTTATGCAAATAGATGGATTGTTCAAACTTAACAAGGGAAGCCTCAAGTAGCCAGAAGCACATAGTAAAATTTAATGATAAAAGAGTTCAAAATTCATAGTATCAACCAGAAAAAATAAGAATGTAACTTACAGCAATCCCCCCACTTTTTTTTTTTTTTTTATAAATTTTATTCAGCATCAAACCCTCCCAGCCAACCAGCCAAACAACACCACCCTTCCTCCTTAATCAAACATCTGCCCACCCATCCACCTGATTTTTTTTTTTTTTTGATTTTTTAATTAAACCTTAGGTTTTTTTTTTTTTTTTTTTTTTTTTTTTTTTTGTGTTAGACAGAGACCCTTTTTGATAAACAAGTGAATAAATAAATTTTTTGGGATAACCCATTTTTGTAGCAACATTAATTATGTGAGAGATATTTTTGTTTTTAAACCTATCTGAACAAAGATTATGTATACGAAAGAGGGGATTGAGAATAATATTTCTGTAGACAGAGATATGAAGACAAGAGGTAAATTGTGTAAATAAATTTACTTTGAAACTAAAATCTTGTCTTTTGGTCATACAGATCGATATAAATTTTACTACCATGAAGTTTAAGTTTTAAATCTAAGAAACTAATACAGTTATTGTTGAGATGATTATAAGTTAAGGTAAGGTGAGAAGGATATTCAAATTTAAATAAATTAGGCGAAAAATTATTGACATAAAAAATTATAATGTCATCAATGTATCAGTAAAAATAGACATTTTCAATACATAATCCCTGTTCATAATGGTAAAGGTATAAGTCAGCTAACATACTCGAGCTACATCCTCCTTGTGGAATACCGACCTTTTGAATATAGATCTTATTACAGTGTAGAATGTAATTGTTATGAATAATAAAATTTAAAAGTGTCTTAAATGAAGTTGCCGAAAAGCATTTTGGTAAAGAGATTTGACTTTTAAATTTTTCAAAAAGGTTAAAGATGATACGATGAAGATCTGTTAAATTAATATTATTAAATAGGTCAGCAAAATCATAAGTCATGATATCAGTCACATTATTCATAGATAAGACATTGGCTTTAAGTTGATAACTATTTTTAAGGCAAAAGAAATTTTTTGATTTACTAATTAAGTCATAGATTTGTTTGAGAATATCAAGGAGAATTTTGTTAGCATTGTTGTTGTAAGTATTATACCCTACAGTGACAGTTCCAAATTTAATAGGATTTTTGTGAAATTTAGGGATAAGTACAATATAAGTACAATATAAGGATATTTAAAATTATTAAATGGAAGCTTTAGCAATTTATAAAAGCAGTGAATTTTGCGGTTATTGATTTTAAGATCATTATTGGTAGTATGAAAGTTAGTACTATTAGATATAGATGAACTGAGTAAAGAAAGATAATAGTGTTTACAGATTATTGCATAATTATTAGGAGATTTATCGACATAAGTAATAACAAAGTTTTGTTGCAATTCTTTGATAGATTTAAAGAGATTTGATTTATTGTAATGTGTGAGATTTGATCTATGTTGAATTAATTCAGCTTTAAGTTTTGAAATTACTAAAAATTTCCATTGATTGAAATATTCAATAGGTTTATTATAAGAGATGGAGAGTTTATAAATAAACAAATCAATATCATAAGAAAACTGTTGTATAATCTTTGAAATATTAGTTTTTGAAGGGAGTCGATATTTAGTACCATATTCCATAAATTTCTTTAAATTAGAGTCATTAATAATATTAAGATCACCAGTGATAATATGTGCATGATCTCTGTCAACATATTTTACATTTGAGGGATGAGTACAACTACAAGTCACATGAGAAGATAAATTAGACTTAGAGACTGAATTATAGTTAAAAAGCAGGCGACCAAGTGTAATAGGATATTTAAAGGTACGAGAAATATGAATGTCTTTAATAGGAAACATGCATGATTTATCATTAAGAATAGATGAAATATTAATGCTATTAAATATTTTATTAGAATAATTTAGAATAAGCTGTGAATTTGATTGGATTTTGTGAGGTTTTTTAGAGATATTTAAATTGAAGAGTTTTAGTCTGTATAATATTAAATCATAGAAAATATCAGAAAAATGTTGATTATAGGATTGGTTTTTAAATACACTTAAGTAAGTTGACAAATACTTTTTTTTGATAGCAAATATAAACTTTCTAATGTAAATCCAATCATAATGGTTAAGATAATTTGACTGTAAGGCAAGAATATTCTTGATAATGAGATTTTTTTATATTAAACCATTAGTAGATTTTTTGGATTTGTTACCTCTTTTTGAACGAGAAGTTTTCTGGTTGACACTATGATTTAGTACAGAGTAAACAGGGGAGTAATCATGAAGGGGATTAATGTTAGTATAAACCTTAACAACCCTATTAAAATATTCATGATTCAAGCCATATGGATAAATTGTATTAAAATATTTCATGTAGTTAGATTCAAAGAAAAGGCGCTCACTTTTATTTTTTTGAATCCTAAGAATTTCAATAGTACATAAGCAGAAATTGTGTAAATTAAAATGTCTTAACTCAATAGTTGATTTACTATTAAGGACAGGTGATGATAACTTTTTTGAGTCTGAGTGATGTTGATTAATTCTAATATGTAAAGGGGTGGAAGTTTCACCAATATACTGCATATTACACATACCACATCTTAATTTGTATATAACATTATAAACCTGACAGAAAGGAACCAATTTTTAATCATTATAAATTTGGGACTGTAAAGCATTAGGGCATGTTTTGCAACGAGAAGAATCACACTTTCTAAATTTAAGATTGGAAGGAGGAGAGTATAGGTAGCTTGATGTCGATCCAGGAATATCCCTATAAATATTCCTGTACCGGGCACAATACTGAGGGAAACCAAAGCATTTCTTGCCAGGCACTACTAATTTACTGAGAACATTCATAATAAAAGAGTGATTTTATATAAAATAAGTAAATCAATTTTAATTTGCAAGTATTATATATTAAAACTATCATTGAGAAAATAAATAAATAAAATTCTTGAATAAGTAGAGAGATAATAAAATTGAAAATTCATGAATAATAAAGCTTGAAACATAGACTTCAAATATATATATATATATATATATATTCATACATACATAATTTAGGTACATTAAACTGTTTTGTCAAGTTTTCCTATAATTATCCTTGATTATGAATATACATAAAAAGTAAACAACTTGAAAAATGAAATATTTTTCTCTATCTTTTTCCAATATTTACTTATACAATCATATTTATTTGAAGGAATATCATTAAATTCTTTATCTAAATGAATTTATATTAAAAAAAATTCTCTTAAAGGCTACATATGACCAAACATTCATCAAAATACATTTTCAAAAAATGATATTTTTACACAGTACGTATGACGCATGTGCTGAGATAATATTTAACTTGAAGAAATGGTGTAAGAAGAAAAGACAAACACATTCTGCTATTTGTGGTGAATTAAACACTCATGTTTTATGCCAGGAAAATAGGGGTTTTTTTTATTAAAAATGTATTTTAAAAATTATTTAAACATATGCATGAATTATTTTAGGTTTAAAATGCCTGATACTGCAGCTCTTGATATTGGAGATCTCCCTCCAGAATTAACTGCAAACCCCACAGCTTATGTTGGAGTGACTGGACTTGATGTTGATAGTAATCCTATTCATCGAACAATATGGGATTCATTTATAGCTACACGGCAGGATAGAGTTCCTCTCTTTTTAAAACTCTTACCAATTGGAAAAGAATTTCCTAAAGCTAAACCCAAGGTAATAATTTCAGAACTTGTTTTAATGTGTGTAAAAGGTTTAAGAATAATTGTGTTCTACCAACAGAAAATTTAAATAGAAAGTCAAAGGTTGATCATAATTTTAAATTATGAGGTCTGCTTTTATAAAAAGATAAATATTTTTATGAAATTTAATAATAATAATTCATCATTACAATGACCAAACACCAGGAAGAAAGACTTGAATTAATCAGCAAACAGCCATACATGAAAGTGATAATAATAATAATAATAAGCATGGAGTGAGCAACCCAGTATCATCACATTATAATGAAATGAAAAATAATGGTAAATAATAATAATAATGGAATTACTAATAGGATTAAATTGGAATATACCAATAGATAATGTACATAAGGAGCAAAAATCTGTGTATATAACACAATAAAATGAGTTATTTTGTCAAAATTTAGCATATACTTGGTTTATGTCCTTTAAAAACAAACATAAAAGTTACCTATATAAGTTTCATTCAAAATTCACTTGTTGGGTGAAACCCCACCTATGCAGGACTCTAGTTTTTATTCTACTGTGATTCAGTACTTACTATTGCTGTATTATTTTTGATGAAACCTCATAATAGTAATTTAAAAAAAAAAAAAAAAATCAACAATGATTAGGGTCAATTCAGATTTTAATTTTTGGAGCCCATTTTTGTGAAGAATAAAATGTGTTTATGAACTTTTTATCTATTTTTGTGGAAAAATAAAGTATTCTGTTAAAACTTCCATTTTAATAGTCATTCTATGTAATCACAATGTTTAATGTCAAGTAAATAAACTTTCATTGAATCAAATATAGACATTAATTAAAAATGATACGGGAAACATGGGCAAATTTCATATAAGGATTATTTTTATACTAGCAAAGCCCCGGTTTGGAAACAAACCGAATTCCAAATGTGGGAAAAATTTCAAAATCAAACTCGAAATGTACAAAACTCGGCCTGATGCTGCTTGCGTGCCAATAGATCAAAGTTTGTTAACAAAACCATTTTTTAATTCATGAAATCAATGAAGGTAGTGAATCAACAAAGACTTTTTTCGCTTCGCTGGTCGCTATATATATTCAAAGGAAACTCTTTTCTATATCACTTTACAATCAAAAATAAAATTTAAAGAAATCATGAAATTGCTCTAAAGCCTGCTTTGGTTCCTCGTTGCCTTTGACAGCGACCCACTCCTTCGCAGGCTCTCGGGTGTCTGTCCCTATTGCCTGTGACAATAGCTTACCCAGTTGGCTTCCATTTGGGTGCTTAGCAGACGACAGTTTCGAAACGGACAGTATTGAAAAAATTGAAGTAGCCATTTTATATTTGAATCCCAGTTACATGTGAGCAACACTATATATGGTGTACATAATATTTTCTTTCATGTTATTTTCTACATTTATTTGCTTTATTCTATCAACCATAAAATGACAAAAATTTCACACCAAATATAATATTACAATGTGCTATATTCGGCTATGTCTATCACATGAGACAATTAATTTTTGTGGTTATAATAATAGTTGAGTTAGTTAATAGTAATTGGTATATAGAAAAATAAATAATGAAATATGTAAACCTGATCATGGTACAGCCTTAATGTAGCTCCCCTTGGCGACTTTTGAATTTTTATCATCACTTTAGACAAAAATGCATAATGTATGTTGTTATTATTTTTCTTTTCCTTTCCTTTTCTTTCTTTTCTGTTTTTCAATATTTTATAATTTATTTATATTTTTTATGCGCTACTTGGCTTAAAGTGGCTTTTACGAAAGTGGAGTCCTTATCTATTTCAGCATAAAAATTAAAAAAAATTACCCAGGATTATCAATAAGTAAAGCTCTTTAATGTAATGCTGAATTAGCTTTCATACCAAGTGTGATTTATTCGTACCAAAAACATACTATTTAAATAAAAGGGGGGGGGGGAAATCTAAAATTGAGGTATATTATTTTTTTATTAACCCCTTGGGTACATTTGACGTCTGAGATACGTCATTCACTTTTTTTGTTTTTTATTTTTGTTTTGCAATTTTAATTACTTGAAGACATCTTAATACTACATATGTCACAATATTTTAGAAATAAATAAATTCTTACGTAAAATATACTGCTTTTACATACTACTCCAAGCAACCAAAAATTATATCCGTTCCACATGCAAATATTTTCTCAAATAAATCCGTACCCAAGGGGTTAATTTTTTATTTTTTTTTACTCCATTTTCATATGCTCACTTTCATGTGCAGGAGCAAATTTAATATTTAATATATATATATATATATATATATATATATTTTTTTTTTTTTTTTTTTTTTTCACGTGAAACCATATTTTATTTCATGTTGAAAAAAAAAAAAGTATTTTTTTTTTTTTTGGCAACAATTACAAATTTCCATATCCATTTTTAAAGCTTTTACTAGGTTATTATTTTCACATTTTAATTAATTTTAAAAAATCTAATCAAAATTTTGTGACAAATAAGGTACCAAATGAAAGGGACATTTTTTCTGAATCCGTGAGTTGAATTAACTTTTTGATCGGACAATTAGATTTTTTTAAATTAACTAAAGTATGAAAATCTGGTGGAAACTTGCGTCAGCACACAGACAAACAGACTCAAAAATCTCTTATCCATTTATGTATATAGAGATAAGACAAAATCTTGTGAAGGGGACGTTTTTAAGAATTTGAATTTTGTGAAGGAGCCTATTTTATAAATTCAAATTTCATGAATGAGCTTTTTTTATGATGGGGAATTTTGTGAAAGGTTCCAATTTTTGCCTGAATCAGCCCCTGATGATACACATTTTGAAAATCAAAGTTACATTTTTATTGTCTAGCAGTTTTTTAATATTGCCTATTGACTTTATAGTTATGATTATATTTTCTTTATTTTAGCGTAATTCTTATGATTGGTATGTGCCAAAAGGCATTTTGAAAACAAATTGGCTTACAAAGCATTTAACAGAAGTTCCTGCAGTCGCTGTGTTGTTTGTTGACTTAGATTGGGATAGTCCACAGTGGACTGAAAAGCGGTCGGAATGTGCCAACAAATTGGAGATTCTAAGGTTTGTATTTTTTTTTTTTTTACTAAGTTTCTTTATGTTTTTCATGGTTTAAATGTTACTTGTATTAGTAATTTTTATTTTATTTATTTTTTTATAAGCAACAAAACTAATTTTTTTTTCAATATGCTCTCACTTTTTAGGGAAAGCCTTCAAGGTAGAAGCACACGTGTTGCACTAGTTTTAATTCAAAAAAGAGCAGCTTTACCTGGTGGTTTGTATTTGCTTTTTGATGCATTGCTTTACATTCTTTTACTTTTCTTATCTTGTTTATTATTTGAATTATTTATCTCTACGTATAATAAAGCAAAGAGTTTGTCGGCAAGCAAAGTAAAATGATTTTAGACCTAACTTTTTTTTTTTTTTTTTAAATACTACAGATGTTATACTACTAAAAAAGATTTCTCAAAACTGTTATTTTTTTATGTAAACACTATGTATATTAGGTTATTACTTTTAAAAATATTAATTTACATTATTTTTTTTTTTTTACTTTCACACTCCAAGCTGCTTTTATCTTAAAGTAATAGGTCTGATATGAAATTAAAAACAATTTAATATTAAAGATTAACTTTCTAAAAATTATCAGTATTGGAGTACTAAATACTGTAAATTTTAAATAGTGTTTAAATTCATAGTTCACATCCCAGTAGCAGAAACAGTGCAGTATGCAGGGGTCTGTCCAGAGGCAAATCTGGGTCCGTTAAAGGACCCTTCACAAAATTATTTATCCTAAAACAGGACCCTTCACAAAATTATTTATCCTAAAACAGGACCCTTCACAAAATTATTTATCCTAAAACAGAACCCTTCGCAAAATTTATCCTAAAAAATAGACCTCTGATAAATCTATTTCATTTTTAAAGCTAGTCTTACATGGAACGAACAAGCTTCCTTTGAAAAATCAGATGTTTTGCCCCCGAAAAACTGATATTCAATTTCTAATTTATTAAGGGCTATCAATATATATTTAAGTTTAGTTCTATAAAAACGAACTGTCATTGTCTAAAATGAAACTTTTAATTATAATTTAATTTTGAAAAATTAAATTTTTCACAATTTCACAAAAAGAGGGCCCTAGCCAAAAAGTTCGGAAAAACTTTATTTGCACACAAAATTTAAATTCACAAAAATACGTATAGAGTTTTTCACAATTTCACAAAAACAGGACCCTGTCCGAAAATTCTGGACAGACCCCTGGTATGGCAGCAAGTGCTGCTGATTATTTAAAGCTCAGAATATTAATTTAACATCTCAAAAAGGAATATCAAGCTTAAAAATAAATATACTTATGCAAGAAAATATATATATATATATAAATATAGAAAATATAAACATACAAGAAATAATTCAGTTGGTAAACTAAAACTGTTAACATTTGAAACTTGAAACATTTATTTTTATTATTTTACACTGGTGTTCAAAATTAAAGCAACAACCTGTTTTCTCATTTTCTTCTTTTGCACATATAAACATATGAACATAAAATTTAGATGGCATGTTCGTTATCATACCATTAATTGAATCTTATATAATGTTAGCATGAGTAATAGTTTTTAAACAAATAATTCTTTTTTTTTTTTTTTTTTCAAAAGTGTGCTTTGGAAAAAATGAAAAATTTCAATAATTTTAGAAAAAAAAAAAAAACTTAATGAAAAGCATTTTAAGGATGCTTTACAGATAGACAAAGATAAAGATACACATGCCTTGAAATGTTACTCTAAATGAAATCTAAATTTTTCTTTCTATGTGAACTTTCTTTTACTTTTATAATAGACTTTAAAAATATATATATAATTAATAATTTGTAAACTATGAGCATCACTAGAATAATAAATATGTCGATAAATAGTTTTATAATGAACATCTTATCCAATTTTCAAGTTTATATGTATATTTTTCAAAAAGTTATTCACATGCGAAAAAAGAATAAACAGAAAAGTGAATACAGGTAAAAAGATCTGGTTTTAATCTAACACATGGATGTATGTGCATCTTCACTTATCTGTAATGGCTCCTTATGACCATTTTTCACCAAGTTTTGTTTTCTAAAATTATTGAAATATTTCATTTTTTCCAAAGCTTAGTTTTGAGAAAAATTTATTAGCTTAAATTTATTACATATATGCTAAAGTTATATAAAATTTGTTTACTGATATGATTACGAATATGCCATCCAAAATTTATGTTTATTAGTTTAAAAGTTATGTGCAAAAAATGAAAACTAGAAAACAGGTAAATATTTGTGATAATTTTCATTTCAGTTTTTAACTAAAAAATCTAATGCAATCATCTATTCTTTCCTTTTAATTTTGTAATGGAGTTTTAAATAACAGTTTATTTTTAATTTTCGCTATTATTGGTGAAGGTTTTACTTATTCAATAGATTATTTTTAATAAAATTATATATGACTGAAGTGACAGGAAACTTTTAGTCTATGCTAAATATAATTGTCATAAAAAAAATAAAATAAATAAATGCTTAAAATAGCTTTAGAAGAATAATATTTTATCTGAAAAAAAAAAAAAAAAAAAAAATATATATATATATATATATATATATAATTACTTAGGAGCAGAATTATATCCAATGTTCTGCAACATGACTACAAACAGTTGCAAATGTTCTGTGGGCATTTTGTCCAAACTTGAGACTACATTAAAAAAATGAACATAAAAAACATTTATTTAACAGTATAATCTTTATAATAAAACATGGTATAAAAATTTAATAATCTAATACCAAGGCATATACTCAAAATTTGCAATTTATCAATGACTTTTGATGTTAAATATTATGACATTGTTAAAACCTGAATAAACTACTATGTTAGAAACGCCAAAGAAAATTATTTGAGATGCATACAGCTGTTTCGGTAGCCTTAAGCGTGTGAAAAGAATTCTGAATCTGGAGAAGTGCTCGTATGTATAGGAAAGGGACCGAATTTAGTTCAACCAATAGGAGAACTCGATTTCCTTGAAGCTTTTCATGTTTATAAAAATTTTAAAAACCTTGTAAATTGTGATTTCGCTGTTCCCTATTTGTCTGATTGTTGGAAATTTTACATTCAGTCCACATTTGCTTAATTTTTCTACTGTTTACACAGCTAACATTCCTAATTTCCTATTGGTCACATTCCCCTCCTTTCCCGTATACCTATTGGTTGAACTAAATTCGGTCCCTTTCCTATATATACGAGCACTTCTCCAGATTCAGAATTCTTTTCGCACTGAAGACGGTACACTTAAGGCTACCGAAACAGCTGTATGCATCTCAAATAATTTTCTTTGGCGTTTTTAACGTAGTAGTTTATTCAGGTTTTAATATTCCAACGCCAAATCTTCTCTTATTATTATGACATTGTATTCATTTATTTGTGTTTGTATGTGTGTGTTTTTTTTTTCTCTTGATTGGATGAAATTTTCTGCAACGCCCTTGATTGTTTTGTGGCATACGCCACAGTTTTAAACACTTTCTGCTTTCGGAAGTGACACCAGAAATATAAGTACTTACGCCAAATTTATATCAATCTCAACCCACACAACCACTTGCATCCATAAGACATCTATAAACGCATATAAAAAATGATCCATTAAACTTCTATAAATATCCTACAGATACCTATTAGCACGACAAATGTCACTCTTTTTTTTACATCCATTAGATGTCTGTTACATATCCAATAAATCTCCAAATATCCAGTAATTGGACTTGTTTGATCTAATAGATATTGAAAATATCTCAGGGTTCATACTCATCAGGGAAAACAGGGAATACTCAGGGAATTTGGAATTTGTTAAAAAAAGTCAGGGAAAATAAAAATTTTCATTAAAAGTCAGGGAAAATCAGTTATAAAACCTGGAAAAACATTTTTTTTTTTCTCCCGAGTTATGTTTTTCTTTTTTAGCTTCGTATCAAAATTTAAATGATTAAGTATTGTGAAAATATGCATATAAATAATGAATTCTACTTGAATTTCTAGCATGATCGGCAGTAATATGACATCATACAGCAGAAGTAGTTGTATTTTGTCTTGTCTAGAGAATTGTTTCTTATAATATGTCACTAATCTTTTCTTGAAAATTGTCTGGGAACTCAGGGAATTTTTTCTCCATATTTGAGTATGAACCCTGTATGTAAATTTTATTTTGATCTAACATGTTACATCTGTTAGACATTAAAAAAAAAGGCACGTCTAAATTTCATCTATATTTAAACATCTAATAGTTATGTATAATTAGTACAGGATATCCTGGACTTTTAATAGATGCTATTTAGATATTTTGTACCTTTATGGATCATTGGATGTAATTCAGATGTTTAAAGGATATCGGTAGCTGTATGGGAAATCTATTTAATCCTCCCCTCCCCCCCTTTTTAAAAAAATATTTTTTTTACAATTATGGTAGATTTTGTAAATAGTTGTTCTATTTATTTTATATTTCAAATTTCAATTATAAGTAATTTGTGGTATGATATCCGAATTATTTTTCATTCTTTTTTCTCTCCATATATTGCAGCTGATGATCAAATAGCAGCTGAAAGAGCTGCTTCCTTGTGTAGTGCCTGTGATTTGTCAGGAAAAACATTGTTTGTTTTACCCCACTCAGATCATTTGTATGGTTATACTTTGCGGTTAGTATCTGTTTTATCATATGTATTAGTATTAAGGAATCACAGTTGCATTTTATTCAAAAGTGTTTCACACATAAATATTATTTTGAACATTAAATAGAGATCTTATGTATAATTAGGATTATAACTTCAACTACAATTTGTTATAATTAAACTTCTGCTATATACAGCACTATGGATCTAAAACAAACAAGCGAATCACCAACAAATGTGGTATGCAAACAATTCATGCAAAATGCTCAAGGATTAAAATACAGTAAAGCAAGGCCGTATCCAGAAGAAAATTTCGGAGGGGGCCCAACTTTCACTCAGATGTTGGTTGTGCACCCACACATATGTACTCCCCCCCCCCAATCAACTTAACTTTAAAACAAATATAAGTTATTGCCTTAAAATTCGTATCTAGGCATAGTAAAATGGTTATGCGCTATAAATAAGATCGGTTACAACGCCACATGGCAGCAAACAATGGAATTAATATTCCTAAAATCTGAAATAGCAAGAAAAGATTTAATAATAATAATAATTCTAAAAAGTGCCTTGGGCCTAAGATGGAACTAACTAGTCCTTCAAAATGCACAAGTCTCTACTAGAGAGTTCTTTAATACGTGATGTTATAAACCGCGGACAAACGGAGAAAATCCCCAAAAACTGGACTCACGGTAGTCCGGTTAATAATGAGTCGAGCTCGTAATTGAAGGTTTGAGCGATTGATGCTGGAGCTATCCAAAGATTGTCGTGTAGATTAATGGTATTTGGTGCACGTAAAATCCGTTGTGTCCTCCATATTTTATAAATGTAATAGCTCGGGCATGCTGAAGTTGGGAAAACATCTCCGTGGAGGATTTAAATTGTGATGGTACGATTACCCTAGAAATGAATTCTAGACCGTTGGTATGCTGCCTGTCTAGCTTCAGTGCAATGTTAAGTCCATTCAAAATCAACATACCAAAAACTGGCTGACTTCCTAATTCAATGGTATGGTGCATGATTTATGTTCGAAACAACCATGTTTCAAATACTTTTCGTTTTTTTTTAGATATAGCTTCTTTTTTTATTCAGCCGAGATATATCGTTCCAATAAAAAGGGAGATCTATTGCAGCTACGCTATCTGCTGGGCGATGTACCCAAAAATCTAAACAACAAAAAATTTATATCTAAGTTTACAAAAATAGTCTAATGGTGTTCAATACATCTAAAAGCATGCAAATACATTGAAAACTAGAAGTCTAAAAGTTTCCAAATCCAATACTTTTTTCTCTTGTTATGTGTGTAGAAGAAAATAATATATATATGTGGTTTTCTAATTAGATAATAATGCTTGCTTTAGATCATATTACCGGAAACATGAGGACCTGTGTGTTGGCGTCCACTAAACCTAGACATATTACATGTCTAGGTTTAGTGAACACATTGAGGTCTTCTCATATAGCTTACTGTTTAGCGTGGGTAGACATGTCTCCTACAGACCCGGGGCCATGCTTATACGCATTGTAGTTGCTGAAAATCTTCTGGCATGGCGTACATATTGAACTATCTAGCATTTCTATATGTAACCAGGGCGTGTATCAACCAGGTGTCTCATGTGACACAGCGTATCTTCAACTGTGGATGCACATCATTAGTGATTATCGTTTGGAAATTGAACAGTGAAGGGATGGCCCATCATCGCATTCTACATCAGACTCAGATATTGTCTGTTTTGTGACAATCGTAACAAAGATGTTTACATAACGTGTTGGTTTTTTAAGGCCTGTCAGGGCAGTAGATAGCAGAGCCAATTATTCTACTTGCATCACAGCTCAGACCCACTTTCGTTTTAGGACCGTCTTAGATCTCTTCAGAGGTTTGTCGAACTCAGGGAGACTTAGCTCCAACATTATGTATATATATATTAATATTTTAGGTTTTCCCTCTTTCCTTTCACTTGGCCTATGGTGCGAGCTGTGGTTCATACCAATGTCGCTACAATACCTTACTTCTTCTTTTGAGCGCAGGGAGCTACAAATACTTTTCCGACTTTGTGTTGACCAATTTGTTGTAATGGTTGGGGCTATACAATCGCATGCGATTGGTTTTTCTCCCTGATTGATTCGTTGTGGTAATCCTTCTGATTCCTTATGCGAATGTTATTTAGTTATAGGTACATGGCGACGGATGACGGTAGTAGTGTAATACTTTGAACGATGCTGATGACGCGTGGCCACATATGGTGGGTTTTGTCCACAAGTGGGCTTAACACTTCGGTTTCCTTTTTGAAAACAAGGAAAACTGATACGGAATTTCTTTGACAGAACCTGTGGACTGCATGTACCCACTAGAGTCTGGTCCAGTCAAAACTCAGTCTGGTTTGGTAATCTGGACATTTGTTTGAAAATCTGTCTCGCTGCAAATATGAATACTGCATGCTATACTCTATGATGTGAATACTGGCATTTTTGCTTTAAGTAGGATTAGATAGTACCATCTTTCATCACAAGTCTTTCTGTAAAATAGACTTTATAATGGCTGTTTTTTTTTTTTTAGTTAGAATTTATACTCTATGGAAGGTATACTACATGCATATCTAACAAAACTAGAAGTTCCATATGCAACTGTGATCTTTGTTAATGACGAATCTTTTGTCTCACATGGAATTGAAATGCTATTTCTGGCAAGAGAAGTGTTTAAAAGAAAGGGTTCACATTACAGTGTTCAACAATGAGTACCATAAAGATCTCTTTTTAGGGTTTTTTTCAAAGTGCTAATATGCATTTCAGTAATTTGACTTTTCAAGACAGAAAATTGCTATTAAATAAGGTTTCACAAGCAAACAAACTAACAACAAAAAAAAAGATATTGTGGAGAAAAAATTCATTTTTTTACAAATTTTTTTCTGCTCAGTAGAACATGAAAAAAAAATGTTTCAGACAATTTCGGGGGGAGGAGGGGGGCTCGAGCCCCCAGAGCCCCCCCTCTGGATATGTCCCTGCAGTAAAGCGCTGTTTATATATCTTTCAAGGGACTGACATAAAACAGGGTTCCCACGGTCCTTGAAAGTCCTTAAGAAGTACTTGAATTTCATTTTCTTTTTCAAGGGCCCTTGAAAGTACTTGAATTTTGTGCAAAGTCCTTGAAAATCCTTGAATTTTCTACTCCAATAGACAGGCTTAACGCAAATTCTGTCAAGGCTAAACTATCTCCATCTCCACATGCTCATGCCAATGTCTAATATAATGATTTTGTCATAAAATTCTTATTTTACTGTCTTGCTTTTGCATATAGTTTCAACTTATTTGTTTTCGTTTTGCCAGTCTCATACCTGTTTGATGGATTGGTCAATAATTTTGAGCAGAAAGTGACCAGACCAGGACTCAAACCTGAAAACTTTGGAATGATCATAATGATTCCAAATCTTGAACGAATCGTTTTTTGACTCTTGTAAAAGTTAATATGGTCAATGCATCAAAAATGTATTGTGAAAACAGGCAAAGTTATTCTAATTATAAAAAAAATATTACCAATGAAAGTAGTTACTAAAGTTTTGTGTATAGGCCTAGAGTTCTGCGATTTTCCCCTAGTCCTTGAAAAATTTCAAATAGGCCTTGAAAAGTCCTTGAATTTTTTTCTTTTTTAAGAGTGGGAACCCTGTAAAAGGAGGTATAAATGAAAAGACCTATAATCGAAATTTTAATAATAACACTTTGATTACTATGAATTTAATGACACTTAAGCAAAATTTATATGAAAATACTAATTAATAAAGTTACTTAAGTAAATGCATATTATACATTTTTTAAAGACAATAATTAATAATAAAAAAATAAATTATTATAAAAAGTGAGAAAAATCATAACATTAATGCATGACTGGGTACTAATTATATATATCGTATATTGAATATTACATTTCTTAAGAACTATATGATCACATTTTGAATATCAATTATATATATTTTATTGCGTATCTTTGATAATAAGCAAATGATTTATGACCATACAAATAGTTTTTTAATAACATTAAAAATCTTTAATATTCGTCTGATTTGCTGCTTGTTTATGAGTATTAAAAATTCTACTGTGAATTCAATTAATTCTTTGACCAGTATTCTTTGATCTTTCCTGTGTTCCTCCATTTAAGATGCTTTCTAAAAAAAATTCGTCTTACTTAGAATGGAAAATAATGAGAGGTTGAGAAATTTTGCAAATTTTCGTAAAGTGGAAAAGACGTATAACTGATATAAGTGGCTTATAAACGAAGAATTTTTGCATTAAAATGAATAGGAATGAATCGGGACTTCACTAAAAGGATGTATAAATGTAAAAGACATATAAACGAGAGACATATAAACGGTGTTTTACTGTACATAAAAATAAATAATAATAAATATGTCCACCAGTAACACTTTGCATGTTAAAATAAGAAATTTGACAAGAAAATGATCAACACAGAATCAAAAACTAATCAGTGCACTCAGGCTTTCATATAAGGTCACCTTTTGAGATTTCAAAAAAGTGATCTTTTAAGTGGGTAACAATATAACTGGTGGATGCACATTTTTTAGTAAATAAGCTTGAGTCAGTAATAAGTAAAGCATGTATAAGCCTGCAAATATCAGTTTATAATTTTTTAATAGTAATGTTGAACCAATTAAAACTAATAGAATCAATAAGAAATCATTAAATTTATTTTTTTTTAAACATAATTCGAAATACAATGTAAATTTCATAAAATATGCAAAAGAATATAAAATGACAAAATATTTTAAGTCCTTTGTATGTGTGTTTCATAATATTCCATGCTCTTTTGCAAAACATGCTTTTGTTCAATTAGGTATTTCATAATTTTCAATGATTTTCTGTATTTTGTGATAAAAACAGTGTATTCCTTTTTGTAGACGTCTTAAACTCACAATAAAGGATGTAAAAAGATGTAATCCTTTTCCCTTCCTGTTCAATCAATGGACACTTGATTCCTTTAAAGATCAGCCTTCCATCAATAAAAGACCATGCTTATTTACTATAAAAAAACCTCTTATCAGTCATTAAGCTAGTATTATTATTACAGTAAGATATTGTAGAAATCCTTGAATTGATTTAGTGAAATACTAAAGCTATTCAAAAGAAATTGGACCCAAAGGGAGTCGTGACCTTATAAGTGATTTTGGCATTATTTAAGATTGGACCATATATCTGATAAATTAATGCAGAATTCCTATTTAATTACCCATGGCTTTCAAAAAGTGATTCTATATTGAGGTCTGATTGTATATGTTCAATTTGTTTTTCCTTTTCATACGAGTATGTTCAGCTTTGATGTCAACAGTGATGTACAATATTTTAAAAATGTATTTTGAATGGTGAAAAGCTAATGATAAAATAACTTAAAATTAAATATAGATAAAATAATAAAATTCCATTCTATAGTGTATGTATTTATTTTAATTAATTAATTTTAATTTATAAGGCCCTGTGGCCTTCACCAGAGATCACACGTGACGGAAGTACAAATTTTCAAATAGATCATATTATTTTTTCGACGCAATATTTTGTCCCGCGATATTATGTCCGGATCTCGCCACTTAGTGGCCATTTTTAAACATTTTTTTTTTCTTTGAAATTTCTTGAGCTCATGTCATGAATCGTCTACATAACGAATTTGGTGACAATCTAACCATCCATTTTAGCTTCAGATTGCTGTTTATAGTGGAGCTTAATTACAACCATCTTGTTTATAATTGATATTATATGTTTGATCTTACAATCATAACATATAATAACCTAATATATATTCAGTTATTTTCTGTGTTACTTATCTCTTAGGTGCAGAGGTGAAATTTTTCAGGTACTACTGATTCCTGAATTCAGGGTTTTTGGAAAGTCTGTGGTCTCTGAATTTAATGTTAAATTATTTTGTTTTTTATAGAAATATCCCATTTTGAATGTTTAATTTTCCTTATAATGTATTAAAAATTCTGCAAATATAACTTGTTATAGGTAGCCATATGACATATCATTGATTGATAAGTCTCCTCTACATGCATGCAAGTAATAGTTTTCAGGGTTTTTGCATGTTAGGTAGTTTGAGTTTCAACGCTATAGCTATTACTATAAGTATAACAGGACATATTTTATTATGGCCTCTATTTGTGTCACTAGCACCCCTAACAAAATATTATCCCAGGACATCCTAAGGTTATCCGTTGGATTTTTTTTCATCCAAAGGATATCCTTAGGATGTCATGGGAATAATATGTTGTTAGGGGTGTCATTATGGCTTATTTACAGTCCCTGGCCAAATTAATAGACGCACTATAAGATTCTATGTAAAATCTTAATTTTCAGGTGATACTATACAGCTTTATTGTTTTTACTAGATACAATGTATATTTTTTTATTATCCACCTTAATATCTATTTTTTAACACAAATGAAACATCATAGTTATAGAAAAAAATATGTATTTATTAACTCTTGAAAAAAATTGAAATTAAATCAATTAAATGTGAATATTTTGTTGAGCCACCTTTAGCTGCTATGGGTGCTTCTATTCTGCGCGGCATGCTATCAATGCAAGACTGTACTGTCTCCTGCATTTGAGGATGATGATTCCACACATTAATAATCTTTTCTTAGAGTTCCGTTTTGTTTGTGATCACATCTTTAGCCACTTCTCTCTTCATCAGCTCCCACACGTTTTCAATAAGTTTCATATCTGGGCTATTACCCGGCAATTCCAACAGAGTGATATTTTACCCTTCCAAAAAAGCTTTAACAGACCATGCTGTGTGGCAGGGAACTCCATCTTGCATAAAAATGAATGGTTACTCATTTGGAAACCATTCTCTGAGCTGCAGAATCAACCAATTTTGTAAGATTTCTTTGATCTTACCTCATTATACCTTTTACCCCGTACAGACGTCCAATACTCTTGCCGCTGTTGACTAACCACGACCAGGTCATCACTTTTGAAGAGTGCTTAACAGTCTGAACAAGACAGCCAGGATGAAACTTTTCTCCATGACGACGACGCACAAACATAGCTTTATGCTGCAAAATTTCAAATGTGCTTTCATTGCTGAAGCAGACCTGTCAAAAATAGAAAAAAATAATAAACATCCTAAACATCTGTGCTGGTTTTTCTTTATTTAATATAAAATGATATTAAATGTATCATTTGTGATGAAATCAGGGGTGAAACTTTTCCGGAGTACTCCCGCAAATCCGGATTTTTTAACTAAACGAATCCCGGATTTTTGGAAATATTGAAATCAATAGAAAAGTGCACATTCATAACCAAGCTTGAAAAAAAAAAAAAATAATAATAATGTTGCTGAAATCGTCTTTTATATTCAAACAACTTTTTATTTGACGGCGATAAACGCAAATTCTCGGAAAGTAAGCTCCTTTTCCCTCCCCTCTTACAAATATCCTCTCTCGTGGAGCAGAGAGCGTTCGTTTTGTAAACAGCGCACTTCTCTCTTTCTCCGACCCATCGGATGTATGCACGCGCATTCAAGAGCTCTTTCTCTCTTCGCCTCTGAGAGCGATGCAAATACCGGCGCTTGCCGCAGTTGTTTTATTGTGTGTAAATAAAATTCTATTTTTCTAAAGAAGTCGTATTAATTTATGAAGTTGGATGATTCTTCATTATTTAATTTAACCTCACGCAACCTATATATCTAATCGCCAAACTCTCTCCGTCAGCTTCAGCTTTGTGTTTCCCATTCCGGAAGAGAAAATAGACCTTCCCACTTCCCGGTAACTACAACGCATTCACAACCGTGCTTGTTTAACTCCGCCTTCAAAAGAAACGAGAAGTCGGATTAGATTCAGCGATTTCACTTCAGTTAGAAAGCAGTCGCAAAATTAATGAATCACGCGAAACTAGAGAATGAAATCACCCTCTCCTCACTTGGCTTTTCCATTCAAAAAAGCACGTCGCAATGCGCAATAAATACCGAGCGCCGATTAAAAACCTCCCGTGATTAAAGAAGAGAAAGCTAATCCTTCATTTCCTCCCGCTCCTGTTCTAAAGCGGCTGTCGCCTGCCGCAGCCGTGAAAGCCCGACTTTGGAATGAGCAGGGAGAAAACCACTGCTCTTATCAGTAGCGTTCGCTTCCTGCTGCCCAGACGATGATCGGCGTTCGCTAATGTCTAATGTATTGCACAAATAGAAAACAAAAATGAATAGTAGCCATACGATTTTTCCGTGATCGCTGTTTGTAGAAAATTTTCCGTGAGCTTAGTAAATTTTTCCGCGATTGCCGTCCGCAGAAATGGGGGGGGGACACACACAACCCCCCCCCCCCCCATTAATTTTCCGGGTTTTTGAGTTGAGGTCAGTTTCACCCCTGTGAAATTATACCAACTTACCGATCTCCAGAAGTCCACATATTTATCACGCCACTATTTGGCCCACTTCAGACGCTTTGCTTTCATTGCAGCTGTTAACTTGGGCTTCCCGCCGGGGCGGCAGGCCTTAAAATCTAAATCTTTTAATTTTCTTCAAGCAGTGCGCTCAGAAGCATTCACATTAGTATCTAGGAGTTGCGATTTTATCAGTTTTGTGGTAGAAAATCTATTTTCCAGGCAAATTTTATTTAAACATCTTTCTGACCTTGGAGTAAAAATAGGCTTTCTGCCGCATCTTTTCTTTCATTTCGAGCTCAATTCGTCCCCTGACTCAATGTTCTTCTTTATGCGTCGTACGCTAGCTTCATAAATCTTCATTCTTCGTGATATTTCGAGGTTTGAAAATATTTTAGCATTCACGAGGGCCTTTATTTCAGCTTTTTTACGTGGTGAAAGATCACCTTTTTTACCCATGATGAAAATGTTCCAATTGATTATTTAAACACTACACACAAAATAAACAAATAACTGCGTAGTATAAAACTGCGAAACACTTAAACATAGCGCATAAAGCCACAGAAACGCGTCCGCAACTGACGCATAAGAGGAAGCGATTGAAACATGTTTTTACTTATTTACGTATGTGTATCAATTGTTTAACATTGTGATGCCATGCGTTAAAAATAAATAGAAATAGGAAGTATATAAAAAATCTCCTTAATAAAAACCCATTACATGTATGCTTAAATATAAAAGTATTGCATATAAACTCGTGCAAAACATGCAATAATTAAAAAATTACCGTGCGTCTAATAATTTGGCCAGGGACTGTAAATATATTATCTTAAAAATCAATTATGGTAAAATAAAATTGTAAATTATTTAACTATTTGTAAAATAATATAATCATTTAAAGAAATTTGCAGTTTTTCTATGCATTTCAATTATAATTGTACTTAAAAAAAATCTGGTGTGAGACAACCACACGACTTCCATTATCCACTATTACACATATTATATGCATTTTTTGGAGATAATGTGATCAGAAAATGAAAGTAACCTAAAGAAGTAGAAACCTAAAAATTTTCTGGTGAGAAAAACTTTATACGCATGTAAAGACATATAAAATGAAGCTTACATATAGCAAGGTAAAAAATAAGAAAAAGAAAATGGTAGAGTTATTTTTTGAAACACAAATTTCTGAGATATGAAACTGATCTACCTAAGCAGGATGACTGTTAATTTTTCTCTAATAACCACGTGATACATGAGAAAGAAATGGATTTATATAACAATTTTCAAGAAAATCATTAGAGACGTTTTTGAGATACCATCTTTTACCAAAACTCAATTATTGACCGAAAAACAATAAATACATACAAAAGTGTATTTAAAAGTGAGTTAATATGGCAAGTTTGAAAAAAATCCGTACAGCTGTTTTTAAAGGAACACGCTTTCAAGACCTGAAATTGAGCTGTTTATACAGTACGCCTATCAATTTTCTTGAACTAACCAACTATATCATTTGAAAGGACATCTAATAGAGTGTTTATATAGCAAATTTGAAGAAATTCGTTATAGCCGTTATTGAGATAAGGACTTCCGGTCCCACTTCCGGTTTCCAGTGTACCACTTTCTGTTTTTCAATTTTCACCAAAATTTGGAAAATCCATCTGTACACCAGACCTGTCTCAATACTGAACTTTTGTAGCTCTATCTTTATTAGTTTCAGAGATATTATAGCCAGAACACACACACACTGACCAGTTGCCAAAAACAACTTTTTTGAACTCAGAGAACCTTACAACATGTAAATCAGGTGAAATTTCGTTATAAAATTTTTGGACTGAATACAATACTTCCATTACCTACAGTTGTAGGGTATTGGAAGTAAAAAAATTTGTAATATTTCTGTTATAAAATACAGCACTTTTTAATATATATATTAAAGTTGTTATTAGAATCATTTACCATCTCACTTTTTAAATTTCTTGTTTTTATCTTTATTCAGTTATACATACATATATGTTTTTGTTTTTTTTCACACATCCTTATATAAAACAGTCTTTTTTATTAATGGTTATTTTTTGTAGCTTACAAAATGCTTTTTATGAGTTGGCTCAGACCTACTATCACCATGAAAGTCGAAGAATAAAAAATCATAGGGATCATTTGAACAAAACCACACATCAAGTAAGTGTTTGCATGTGCTAGATTTTAACATGGCAGAAAGTCACAGATTAAAATAAAAAAAAATATTTATATTCTTAAATCCATTAACAGTGCAGTAGACATAAAAATTCTTTTGTAAATTGTTTTCTTATCTTTTTTTTTTTTAATAGACTATTACTAAAATTCAGAACTATTTTGGTGCTAATAAAAAATATATATATAACTTTATATATATATATATATATAAAGTTATGTTTAACCCCAGGGGTCAATTCATGCAGAAATTGGAGGGAGGGGGGAATGCATTTTGCTGCCTCTTCACAAAATTCTGTATCACAAAAACCCCTTTCACAAAGTTCAAGTTCATAAAAACAGATTATTTACAAGATTTTGTTTTATAAAAATGGTTCTTTCAAAAAAAAAAAAAAAAAAAAAAAAAAATTCATGTTTTCAGTATTATTTTTAATTATGCCTAGATTTAGTTCAACAAAACTCTATTAACTTGATATTAAACCTCATATAGAATGACTTTTAAAATGGAAGATTTTAAAAGATAATTTTTTCTTTTTAGAAATTTTTTATTCATGAATTCATCAACCATGAATATTCATTCTAAGAAGATTGGAGTGGAAAAATTGATATATATGTATGTTTTTTTAATATATATATGCCAACTATGTGAAAAATGCCAGAGCCAGGAATCGAACCTTAGCCCACCGCTTAACGTGCAGATGCTCTTCCATTGATCAGTCCTGGCTGATAACCAGCTTAGCATTTCTCATATAATAACCATTGGCAAGGTCACCACTTGAATAAAACTAAAGAATTTCTTTTATTAGAATAAATTCTTTTCATTACTATGTGAAGTGTGAAATTTTAATACCTCACAGGAAAAAATAGTAATAAATTGAATGTGTAAGATTTAGCTACAAATGAGAACTTAATAATACATATAACAAAATAGACACATGGTTATAAAATTTGAATTAAAGTGATATGATCAAGGCCATAACCAAAAAAAATTTTTGAGGGGTTTTAAACTTTAGTACATAATGTTGAGTGTTAAAAATGATGTATAGGTCTAAAAATTTCCACAAATTTACAAAGATTTGTAGGGCTATGCCTTGGTTATGATGTCATTTTTTATTTCTGGGTGGCATTTGAACTTTAATAATCATAAAGTAAATATTATAATATGAAAGCTGATGCCTTTTTTTCTTTTAATATAATGTAAACCAAGGTTTAGTAATTTATACTTGCAAAGTGAAATAAATTGGAAATAAATGTGTAAAAAAAACTTGTGGTAAATAAAACATTATTCAATTGTTTATTGTTTATTATAATTATTTATATATAGTCATATGTTATACAGTTTGATTGTTAACTTACACATTAAAAACTATAATATTAATGTATTCCATTTCAAATTTTCATCTTAATAAATATATATGTATATAATAATGGGTAATTATACATAGTAAAAGCCAAGCAACAGCTACAATATCACTGAAACCACATAGACCAATAAGAATGAATATTTTTTAAGTAGGAGAAGCTTAGAAAGGTGAAAAAAATTCGTCACGGGAGACCTTTTTCACTCTTGAGCACCGATGTACGATTTCGTTCACTAGTGGTTATAATAGCAAATCACTAGTGGGCCCCCTATCGTACATGAAATTAATTGAAGTGGAATTTAAAATGGAATAAACTTATATACAAATTATCAAAGAATCTAACAGAAACCAACTTTAATAAACAAAACATAATAAACAAACAATACTTACAGGATGATACTGTTGGAGTCACATGGATTAAAAAAAGCATATTAATTCAGGAGTTTATATGTTTATGGAGTAAACACAAGCAAAATTCAATGTTTAGTGGTTCACAGCTGATAAAGAATAGTGAAACTATATTGCAATATGGATATTTATTATGTGTGTAAGAGTATTGTTACTTATTTTAAGAATAGTTGACAACGCAAATGAAGAGATTGAACATTTAAAGGAAAAAGAAATAATGCATATTAATACTAGGTAAATGCAACAGGCCGCCTGCTTTTAAAAAAATATATATATATTAGGTCGTTGCAAAAGTTCATGCGGACACGTATAGATGGCGATAGCACTGTCAAGTAAAAACTTTATTTGTCTGTAAATTGCGTAATACATTGTAATTGAGTAATCTGATTGATTAATGATTCATTGATATTGCAGTGTCTTACTAGTTTAATTAAACATTTATTAAAATAGGGATATCGATAAAATACATATTCGTCACTGTATTTTATTTTTGTTTAATCAAAAAAAGACAGCAGTCGAAGCTTCAAGAATACTTTGCGAAATGTATGGTGAATCCATTGTATCTGAACATATGTACCAAAAGTGGTTTCAGCGATTTAAAAGAGACTATTTTGATTTAGACGACAAACCTCATTCTGGTAGGCCTCTAACCTTAGAAACAAACAAACTGCAAGCTTTGCTGAATGAAAACCCAACTCAGACAACTGCCGAACTTTCTGAGAAACTTGGCATTGATAAGTCTACTGTAAATCGTCATTTATATGCCCTTGGAAAAGTCCTAAAAGAAGGAAAGTGGGTGCCTCACCAGCTATCCGAGAAATCTGTTCATCAGAGATTAAACATCTGTCTGTCTTCGCTCTCCCGTCATCGTAAAAAGTCTTTTTTATGGAAAATAGTGACTGGAGACGAGAAATGGGTCTACTTCTCAAATCCTAAACGGAAAAAAGCATGGCTTGATCCAGGTCAGCCCGCACCATCAACGGTAAAGCACGATACCCATGTCCAAAAAGCTCTACTCTGTATATGGTGGGATGAAAGAGGAGTACTTTATTATGACCTGCTGAAACCTGGTGAAACAGTTACCACAGATCGTTATAGTGCACAATTGAAAGAATTAAATAAAGAAATCAGTGAAAAATGATCATTTTCCGGCCATGGTACTTGCCCAGTAATATTGCTTCATGATAATGCTCGGCCGCATGTCGCTTCAATCACTAAAAAAACGATACTGCAACTGAACTGGGAAGTCCTCCCACATCCAGCGTATAGCCCAGATATTGCTCCAACTGATTACCATTTGTTTCGGTCCTTGCAGCATTTCTTGTCAAGACAAAAATTTGAAAACATCGAAGAAGTAAGAAAAGTAGTGGATCATTTTATTGTCTCCAAAGAGGAGAGCTTCTATCGCCATGGTATACATTTGTTACCCGAAAAATGGGCAAAGGTTATAGAAAGTAATGAAGAGTATTTTGGTTAAAAATTGTCATTTGATTTGATGTATTTTTATGAAATGAAGCAATAAAAAACTGCACAAATTTATGAAATGACCTAATAAATATCTATATATACATACACACACACACACACACACACACACATGTACACAATACAGCTAGCAATATTTTTTGTGTTGAAAAGGCCTGCTGTCGTGAAACACGACAGTGTTTTAATTGTTTATATTTATTTTTCTGCATTAATAACAATACATACCAATTTAACAGCATTTAATTTTAATTTCCTCTGCTTAGCGATCTTCCCGTTTCGCCCCTGTACGTTTGCTTACCGGCTACGCGCTGATTTTTCCCTCCGTGGAACTTCAAATGAGGTTTCACCCCCTCTCCCTCTCTCGGCGCACGCTGCCGCGATGGATCGTCGCCGATTGGCTCGGAGCGCCGTGACGTTTTTGGGGAAGCTGACTAGCAGGCAGAAATACTCTGACACTCTTAGAGATGACTTGGTAGAGAGAGCCAGCGTAAGTAATACGCGGTGGCCGCGCTCCCGCGCGCGCCTCGGGCGTTTCGTGGATTTTTACCGCGTGAGGATAGCTACTAATTACAGTCACAATTTATGACTATAATAAATTAAATCTTTTGAAATAAGCTCGTACTTTGAATCAATATGATTTAATATAACGTGTTTAATAATTTTTGTGGTAATCATTCGACTCATCTCACGGATTAACATGGATTTCAAATATTTAATGATCCCTAACACGAGGAGCAGCCGAGACCGGTTTGATGAGGACGAAGTATGGATGCAAGTCACAGTCCTTTTTGATGAAGCCCAATAAATAAAGAGTAATTAATTTTCAACAAATGTCTCTTCTTCTTCATTCTGCAAAATAATGGTAAGAACATTCTTTATTCTTTTCTATCTCGACTGAATCTCCCTACAGTGCATCATAGCGAGTCTAGCTAACGCCGAAGGGGTTTTTGTGTGCTACACAACGCGCCTCTTTCTCGTCAGTATTATAGTCCACACGATCACAGCTTGAATTACTAAGCCATTAAATTTTAGACCCTTTTCTTTGCATAAACTCTATATATTATGTAATGATAAACTCTAAAAATTAAGTCGATAGCAGTACCCAGAGCATGCTTTCCGACAGCCTGCCTTAGTGTATCATTGATACATAAGATAAAAAAAAGATCAAGACCTCGAAAAAAATGTAAAATGTATTAATGCTTTTTATTATCTTTATATTTTGTCTGCCTAAAATTGATGGTAGATTCTTGAAATAATTTATAAATTAATTTCAACATAGTTGAAGATCATAAAAAATAGCAAACAAAAACTGCGACAATATGTTATAAAACCCTTTCTTGAACAAAAACAGTTCCATATAATAATAATAAATATAATACAGCTAAAGAATAAATATTTTTCATGCACAACATGCATATAATAATTGATACTTTAACTGTTTAATTATTATTTAATTATTTTAGCCTTTTAATTTTTTAAGAAAATAAATCCAGTTATCAAATAAAAATATTTTTGACTGATGACAGAGGGAATACATCAGTTTTTGAAATTTATACCATTGTTTGAAAACCTAATCGGATTTGAATTTTAGTTGCTTTTTGTGTTTCAAGTGCCTCAAAAAAACATTGGTGCCCCTAGGCCCGGACCTCATGGGCCTAAGACTAAATCCGTCACTGGAGAAACTCTGTTTAACATTCCTAAATTCTATTTTATATATCTTGGTTAATTTTATGTAAAAGTTGATATAGAGACCATCTTTTAACTTTCAAATAATTTTAATTTTTCTTGATGGAAAACAAAGTAATATAACACATTATATATTAAAAAAGTTTTTGTATACCATTAAACAAAAAAGAAATTTTAAGTTTATAAAGAAGTAAACAATGATGTCTCAATTTTTGTTCATGCCATGTCTGCCATATTATTAAACAATGTAATATATTGAAAATTTTGGTAATAAATTTTAAACTAATATATTTTCTACCTGGTTCTGCTAGCTTCTGTTTGTAAGACACCAGTTCAAGATAGCATTCCTCACTGAACTAAAACAAGACATTGCTGGAGCTTTAAAGTATGATATTTTTTCAATTATACATATTAATTAATTTTTTTGGTTATATATATATATTATTAGTATGACAGGACTGTTTCTTTCAGACAGCAATTTTGCGTTGTCACACTTCCAATATGCCTGCCAATATTCAATTTTACCATTTAATTTCTTAAACAATCTTAAAATATTTAGAAATTTTATTGATAAACTCATCAAATGGGAATATTTATTTTAAGTATTTTGGAGTATAAAATTGATTTTTTTTTTTTTTTTTTAAATTCCAACTATGCGAAAAAGGCCAGACCTGGGAATTGAACCCTGGCCCTCCGCTTCATGTGCGGATGCTGTTCCACTGAACCACCCTGGCTGATAACCAGCTCGATATTTCTCACATAATAAATGTCACATCTGCGTTTGCAGATACGGTGACCTTACCAACAGTTATGTGAGAAATGTCGAGCTTGTTATTAGCCAGGCTGGCTAATAAAAAGTAAATAAATAAATCTTCTTTTTTAGTTACAAGATTGCAATATATAAATTAGTCCTGTTATACTAAATTAAATTCTGTCAAAGGAACAACTTTTTTTTTTTTTTTTTTTTTTTTTTTTAATGTATGACAATTATTTTTTATATACTATGACCAAATGGAAGGGCTCCAGTCATGAAACTGTATTCTTCAGCAAATGGAAATTGCATGTGATGTTTAAACATACAAAAGTGCAAGAAAAAACTATTACTATCTCTTCTGTTATCGGATTATTTATAAAAGTGACTGCTCACTATAGGGTCGCGGAGATGCCAACTACTACGGTTTGTCCGTAGTTATTACGGAAATACAGCAGTTATTACAGCCTTATGGACAACATATAAAAATTACGGATTATAGGCTTTTAAAAAAAGTCGCGGATATCGTTCGTTAAAAAATAGAAACCCTACTAAATGATCAATAATCAAACGCATGACGGAAGCCTTCTGATTCCCAATCTTTCTCCATCCACAACATAAATGTCAATATTCATTTAAAACTTGCTTTATAAGATTCTAGCAACTATAAAGAAATATAATTGTTCAATATTTCTCTCTTATGTAATTATTTTCTTCCCCCCCTTTATCTTCAACTACTAGCGATCGTTGATTAAAAAAAAAAAAAAAAACTGCACAAGTCCAATCTTTCTTCATCAGCAACATGAACGTCAATATTGCTTTTAAACTTGCTTTATTAAGTTCTAGAACTTATAAAAAAGTAGAATTGTTTCATTTCTCCTACATCTATTTACTTTTTGACTGCCCCCCACCCCTTCCCATTTGCAGCTAGTGATCAAGGAATATCTATTTACAGTAAATAGATATTACATGTATAAGATAACCAAATTTGTTTAGAGTATATTATTTTGAGTGATTCCAGTAATTTTGCAATTCTGATCTATTTATGCAGGTGTTAATATAATAACAAATGTTTTGAGTTGTGTAGCATGAAATTCAGTATCAGATTTTATTTTTGATTTTAAAAATTAAATAACAAAATAAATTCTTTAGTTTAGTGCATAAAGCATTTTTGAATGTATAACATTTAAAATATTTTTTAAATCTGAACTTAAATTTACATTAGTTAAGACCGACCTACCAGGCAACTGACAAGTACCAAAAACTACTAAAAATTTTCTTGTCTACTACTGAAAATTGTCCTACAAGGTTGGCATCTCTGGGGTCGCAGTGAAACAAAAAATATCATGGCATTAGTCAAACTTCACCCCGTGGAAAGCTGAAGAAAACATATCGCAGCCATATAATATGCCAGGTGTAAAATACATAACCAAAGTAAATTGTCAAACAGGAAATGCATTCCACTTTTTTTATGAGTAATCAAGAATGGTACAAATTAATTGCAGTATATACTTTGAAAATTGAATGAAATAAATTTAACGTAGCAAATAAGGAGACTGGGTTTTTAAAAACCAAAATGGACGAATAAATTTTAAAGTATGTTTCCACCCACAGATCTGTGAATACAAATGACAGAATTAAAAAGTTTTCTGGGGGGGGGGGGGGGGATGATAATAATAATAATATTTGGAACTGATTTTTTTCTTCTTGAATAAAAAGTATGTTTTGTTTTAGCATTTATTACTGAGTTAAAAAATATATTAATTAATGATTTAAAATGAAAAGCAGTAATTAAATAAGTGTTGATTAAATAAATTAATTGGTGTTTTAAAAAATAGAAAGAATTTTTAAGAACTGAAAAAGAATGTACATAGTTACTTTATTTTTCTTTTTTCTTTTCTTTTTAAATAATTTATTTCATTAAGTTTACAATGAAATATTATTTTTAAAGACTATAATATATATTTATAAATATAATTGAAAATTTACTTTAATATACAATCAGAGATTAAAAAAAAAAAAAAAAAAAAACAATAAATTCTGTTGTATTTTGATAATGTTAATAACTTTCTTATATGAATGTTATGGTACATTATTTAAAATTTAAAGGAAGTTTTTTAAAAGCATTTATAATGCTTAATGTTAAAAAAACTTGACCCTCAATTCCTATTTGATCTTTTACTTCTTTAAATATTGCAATTAATTGTGTTATTTAAGTTTATTTGTTGTTAGAACTTGGTATTGATTGAATCTACTTATATTTCTATATTTCTTTTCTTCTTTCAAAACTGCAATTATGTATTTTTAATTTCATTGATAATAATAATAATATTTTTGTCTGTTTTTGGAGGGGCTATATATCAAATTTTTTAAATCTCTTATGCAATGATAAATTCATTTTTTCATCTTTTTATATATGTACACTTAGTGATCCAAAAGTCACAGAAAAAATAAAAAATGTATTATTCAAAAAGTTTTGACTGTAGCACTGTGAGATTTTTCACAACAATCCACAAAAGAGCATGGTATTTATATATATATGAAAGAATAAAGAAAGGCAAGATTTTAAATTATTATTTTATTATTTTAAATTAATATTGACTGATAGCTTGGAGTAAATCCCATTAAAATTATTAACTTGTAAAGTAATTCTAAAGCTTCCCCTGTAAAATAAGTTTTATGACAATGCACTTTCATAACACGAAAGTCAGAAAAATTGGACAAATTTTAAAATAAAAAGTGCTGAGTAAATGCAACTCGTATTTTATTATGGTTAAGTAATGCATATTAATTAATCCTGGGGATCTGGGCCTGGGGTGGACTGTCAATCATTAAGTTAATAGCCAATGATTAAATAGAGGAGAAGTAAATATTCATGCCCAAGTACATGGTATTTAAGCTGGAACACACAAGAAATCGGGGCTTTTTCTGATATTCACTTGCTTAATAAATCCACGTTAATTAATACTTCATTATGTAAAGTTAATTATGGAGACTTGTGGCCCTTCGGGGTCCCGTGGCTGGATAATCGCCGACCATAGGTGTTTTTCTGGGACATATTGCTCAGGATGTCCAAACACCCGGCCTATGACTGTATCATCATGACTGCACCTTAGAACTTAATAAAGGAATATTCGTTTTTCAAATGGACTCCTGCGTTTCCTTTTATAAGATGCATAGACATTAGCTATTTCCTTTACACACACACACACACATATATATATATATATATATTAGTTACATTTTTCACCAACAAATGGCACTGTATATGCAAAATCCTCTCACATTTTAAACTTCAAACAAATCAGCTTTCTCAAATGTTGCCTTATTGCGAATGTTTAAATTAAACATTTATTGCTTATTACTGCTGTTAATCACAATAAAAAGAAAATCGTGAGAGTGTTAAGAGATAAAGCATTGCTAGTTAAGCTTTATTACGAGAATTCCCAGTGCACAACGTCTGGCGGCCATTTTCAGGAATGATAGCTGTCACATTGAACATTTATAGTCTTAATTGCATTGTTAAATGTACTGCATCATTGTAGAAAAGTAATTTTATCACTAAAGTGCCACATGAGGGAGAAAAACTAAACTATCTTAGCAGTAAATCTTTTGTTACTAAAAAAAAGTATATCTATATACGAGGGCTATTTTTTTTCAACCTCCGATAGACTATAAAAGAAAAACGGGTAAATATAAAAAAAATGATTTTATTGCCAAAAGTAATGTAGATTAAAGGTTACTTCTCTACATAATCATCTTGACAATTGAGGCATTTGTCATGTCTGTGAACAAGCTTTGAAATACCCTCTTCATAAAATATTGCCGCCAGTGACTTGAAGCGAGTTATGACGGTTTCTTTCAACTCCTCGTCAGTTTGGAAGCGTTGCCCTCCAAGACACTTCTTTTGTTCTGTGAAAAAATGGTAATCACTGGCCGCTAGGTCGGGTGAACCTACTCTTTTCTTTAACCACTTGGTCAACTTGATGTACAAGATCGGCTGTAGCGACAGACTTGCGCCCTTGACCTCCTTCATCATGCACATCAGTTCGGACATCTTTAAATTTTGACACCATTCACAAATACCCTCACTCATAAAGCTGTCTCCATACACTCGACTCATTCTTCGATAAATTTCTGTTGCACTATACTCTTCTGACTGCAAAAAACGAATAACACTTCGCCAGGGATGCAGAAAATGTTCAAACCTCGGAAATTTCCCCCAAACACAGTATAAATTTCCCTCAATAATGCAAAAATCTACTTTGCTATACAAAGTCATTTGTTCTATGTAATAAATCTTTAAGAGAATAAATATACAGTGTAACATAAAAATATCGCTGTTAGTGTATAAGCACTTCAAAGTAGCAAATTGTTATTTTTGATTTACATTTTTATTTTCTCTTTAAAAAAATATTCAAAATTTCCCCCGAACCTCGTTCGGGCGTTCGGACATATTCTGCACCCCTGCACTTCGCAATTCACACTTGGCGGTAGATTCAATAAAGACAGCCGTGTTTACTTGACTGCAGCTGAAAACGAATTAGCGTGTTGCACTCGGCAGTGACAGAGCGTGTAGAAGAGAAGATGTGCAGTCACATGCTGTGCACGCCAGTCACCTGCCACATGTCTGGCCTTCATACCTTGCGATCGGAGGTTGAAATAAAACAGCCCTCGTATATCATGCTTCTGTGCATTTCAGGGAAAATCGCATGGTGCTATGTTCAATATTTTTTGAATAATGTAATTTTTTTTATTTTTTCTGACTCATGGATCACCTGGTATTTAAAGAACTATGTATGTTATATTGATTACTGTATATACACGCATAAATCAAGATATTTAGGATTAAAAAAAAAAAAAATAGGGTATAAATTAGAGGGTTGATTTATATGTAAGCCAAAAAAATTAAAACTTTTTTTCAGAAAGAAAAAGTCCATACTGTGGATAATTGCACAATTACAAACTTTATAATATTTAATCATTTGAGAACTCTCCTTGTTATCACCACCTTTTACTTCCACATTAGCAGACTACCGATAGATAAGAAAATACAAACACTTTTTTTTTTCTTGTCAGTAAAATTTTAATTTATTTATTTACTTTTGTAAAAAAAACATTTAAAAACTGAGTGAAAGTTTTTTTTTTTTTAAGAGTGAAGTTAGTCAATTGAAAATGCAATTCTAAATATATGGTTTTACCGATAACTTTGAATGGCTAGTGGTAAGGGAATTTGGCAAATCTGGAAGAGTAAAACAAATTGTGGAATTACACAGTTGTTGAAAGCTCACTGTTCTAAATCACTAAATAGTTCGCTTAATTGTTAAAATGTTCACTAATCGCATGAAATTTTCATGGGAAATAAACAGGAAGAGTCAGAGAAAATAACAAAATTTTTTTAAATAATTTGGAAATTATTTCTAGCCACCCTACTGGTTTCCAGATAAGTATATATTACTATATACTTATCTGGTATATAGTACTATATAAGTACAAGTATAAGTGTAAGTACTATATAAGTATATATTACTATATACTTAGTATATATTACTATATATTTATATACTATATATTTACTTTAAACAAATTGTTGTTTATTTCTTGAAGAAAAAAAAAAAAAAAAACTATTTTATAACTTGTTAATTTTGTGCTAAATTATATTTATACGTTTGAGTAGCATTAAAAGCAGTATTTTTTTTTTTTTTTTTTTCTTTTCAGAAACTACAAACAGGCTTATGCTAATTTAATGGAAGTCAGAGCATCTGATGCCAATATGCTTGAAGTGAAAACTATTGCTGGATTTATAAATTATAAAGTATGTTTAATTTATTAGAATTTGTATGTTATTCATGTCATTTGTAAAGTAAATGCATGTAATATATGCAGGTTTAATCTGTGAAAAAAAAAATAAAAATAAATAAATAAAAGTAAAAATAAAATTAAAACATATATTACCCAAAATGTACCAAAAATTCTGATTTAGCAGAAGTGATTAAAAAGTAATTACAAGATTTGTTACAGGCAGGCAGGTCTCCTTTTTTAGAACCTGTGTAATAGGATTCTGACACTACTTTCGTATTGTATTGTCATTGAATATGGATCGAGTAAGATAAGTTCAGCGGAATTGCATTTAAAAAAATGAGTTCTGAGATTTGGCACAGGCAGACAGGTTTTTTGCTAGTAGAACCTGTTCTTAGCAAAAAGGGTTTTCAAACATCCAGTTTTTTTGTAAAAAATAAATAAAAAGTAAAAATTACTATTTGAAATAATAATTAATACTCCAAAGAATTTGAATTTTGTTAAATAGCCATTTTTATTAATTGCAATTTGTGAAAGCACGACAACTGTTATCTAGGCCTTGTGCATAGATATTGTTGTATCAAATTTTTCCTGAATTATTTATGTTAAGAATCATATACAGAAGGTGCTCCTTTGCTGCCTTAAATCTGGGTAGTTCCACTACCGGGGCTCGGAATTTCCGAGTGGCATTAGAAACAACACCATATATTTGATACTCACATATTAAACTTACATGAACATGAAATGCATATTAGTAATAGTATTCCACCCTTAATACTTAAACTATTTCAAAATACTCAGAAAATTTACATTATCATAATCATCAGGATATTGTATGAGCTATAAAATAAAGTTGCATAAAAATTAGTTTTTTTTTTTTTTTTTTTTTTTTTTTTTAAAGTATTTTTTCAGAATTTTTTGTTACACAACTTTAAAATAAATCTAAACATTATTATTAAATATATATTTTTTTTAACATCTTTTATAGCAGATGTTGCTGAAAACAATGCAATTTATAATATAATTATGTTTCAGATGTGCCGATTATCTTTTCTAAATGGAACACCTGTTGATGCAATTGCTCAATTTAGGAATCATGTGGACATTTTTAAAAACAAAGTTGGTCACCCTGAATTAGCTTTTGAACACAGTGCATGGATGTCAAAACAGTATGTTCTTGTCATTCTTTCTTTCATTTTTTTACCTATATATGGTAGAGAAAGTATTGTTTTCTGGTCAAATTTTCAAAAGTGAGTTTTTGTTATATTACACCTTTTGTTTTCCCCTGAATCTGAAAAACAGGTTTTTAACAGCTGGTCTGTGTCTTTTATCAGCATATCCCAAGAACAAATTGTAGCACAAAGTCCAAACTCTGTATTCTAAACTTGTATCAGAAAGGGATGTTACACTAAACTTTTTATTGAAATCAAGCAAATGGCTCATATACAAAGATATTCAAGAGAATTCAAATACATTACATCTATAGACAAAATTTCTGGTGCATACAATTTAACATATATAGGCTGCACAAAACAAAATGAAATGAATATATATCTTTTATAATAATTACAAAACTTTGAATAAACATCATCAATGCAATAAACTGACAGCAATTGTTTAAGGTCAAAAGAACACACGACCCTTCGTCAGGTGAACAAAGTAGGCACTAGTGCTGCAGTCAAAGCGACAACGTTCGAGTTTATTACTTACAAAACTTTGAATAAACACCATAAAATGCAATAAACTCGCAACACGTGCTTACTTTGTTTGCCTGATGAAGGGTCGTGTGCTTTTTCAATCTGAAACAATTGTTGCATGTTTATTGCATTTCGTGCTTACTTTGTTCACCTAATGAAGAGTCATATGCTTTTTCGTCCTGTAACAATTGTTGAGAGTTTATTGCATTTTATGGTGTTTGTTCAAAGTTTTGTAAGTAATAATTTACAACGCCAGTTCTGTGGTGTTTTCTTATTAGCGTTCGCGGTTATTGCATTTTATGGTGTTTATTCAAAGTTTTGTAACTATTACTTTAAAATGCCATTTCTGTGGTGCTTTCTTATTATTATATCATTTATATTCATAAAAGGTTGTTTTGTGTAGAATATGGTATGAAAATCGTTCACCATTTGTTTATATGGTTACCCAAAAGTAATGGAATATTGTAGGACTATACTTAGAAATTGCTCAAAGTACATTTTTAGTTATTAATGTAGAATTATTTTTAATTACACAATGTAATATGTATGTTATTACTTTATAGATGACATACAGGGCTAACAATAATTAAGCAAAAACATTCTTTTTTATTCAGTGTGATTAGTGGATGTGTTTTTCTACATTTTACATTATGAAAACTAATTTCTCGTACCCATATGGTACATATTGTATTTTTTTATGAGAAATTTTCAGTGCTGTTTTGAGGTCAACTGTGAACATTAAAATCAAGTGTTCAACGATTGATTTTTTCTGTATTTTGTCTGTTATTGGCATAATTTAAAAACAAATAATTTCAGACAACTTAAATGTTGTAGTTCATATGAATTAGCTACTTGAAAAGTTTGAACAGGATTGATAAGGTACAAGGAGTGGTGTGAGTGAAAGTTGTGTGAATAATTTGCAATAAATTGTTAAATTTAATAACAGCCATGAATTCTGTATAAATGAAAATACTAAACACAAACGGGGTTTGGGGGTTGATAGCCCCTCTCACATAATTATATATAAAATAAAACTGTTTCTAAACCTAGTTTGAATGTTTTTAATATAGGTTTATATATAATAGCCGTTATTTTACCCCCTAGTCTGTAATCTGTCTTTATAGTATTGAAATGCAGTTTAAGCACTTTGACCAAAATTATTATGTGTTTTTGCTGTTTAAGGTGTTTGTTTACAAAGTTTTTATTGTCTAGTATATAATATTGAAAAATGTATTTTAATGTCATTTATGTGTCTAGGTTTAGTCACTTTGGAGATTTATTTGAAGATGCTGTTCAACAAGGTTTGAATGCGATTCAGACTCAGCATCCAGGTTTTTATTATCAACAGGCTGCAAATCATGCATCAAACCGGAAACATTTGTGTTACAAATTATGTAAAGTGAGTCAGTTATTTATTTTAGATTTTTTAATTTGAAAAACTTTTTAAGGTTGTGTATCAGACTGATTCACTGTTTCTGCCCCCCCCCCCCATCCTCTTCCTGGTAATGTATAATATTTCCAATGCTTTGTATTTTTTTGGATACTTCATTAAAAAAAATGATTTTTCTATTATTATTATTATTATTTTAATTCTACTTTTGGAATATGTCGCCTTTTATCTTAGCAGAATTTTTAAAAGAATATATACAGTGAAACTTGAATAATTCTAACTTGTTTAATTCGAAATTCTGGATAATTCGAATTTTTTACTCGGTCCCTTGAATTTTGTATTAAAATAATGTTAAAAAATCATGGGTAATTCGAATTCTATTTTAGATAACTCAAAATTTTCATACGATTACCTTTAAAATATTACAGTAAAATTTGTTCCCGAGATTTTTCTCAGGTAAAGTGTATTTTTTTTTTAAACTTTCTTTCAAAGGAAGGATAAGGAAATACAAGTGTATTTCTTACCTAGTGCATCAGAAGAAGATATGGTCCATATACATGAACTTCGAGGTTTTTTTAATTGAAAGTCATGTCTAATGTAGAAGATTCTGTTTTTGTATCAGTTGATAGGTGGAAGTCATGCTATCACACAAAGATTGTACTTAAAGAAGCAATCAAATTTATCTGACTATTTTTTAAAAAGTGTTGAATAATTAAGCTCATAAAAAAATATTGATTTAATTAAGGGGGGGGAGGGTGAATGTAGCAGTATTCTTACATATAAAGTTTATGTGTTAAATCTTTGATTGTAGAGTTTTATTTTTTTAATTTATCTCTTCTCTTTGACAAAATAGTACATGTAATTCGAATTTTTGGATATTTCGAATTTTTCTTTGGTCCCTTCAACTTTGAATTATCCAAGTTCTACTGTATTTAGTTTTTTATTTCTTATGTAAACTCAGAGCCCAATTTTCAATCTCTAAAACAAATATTTAAATTATTATTATTTTTTTTATTTTCTGGATATACATATATAATAAAAGTATTATAATCATGACAAAAATTCAACTTTCAGATTTTAGTGTATCTGTGTGTTTTGAGGTTCCTTGAATTCACTTTTCCTGTTTTCCCGATAGTGAATGTATGTGTGTGTGTGTGTGCATGAACACAATAGTGTTTAAGTACTTTGCTCGAATTAGCTGAAAGTTTGTACATATGTTGTATTGTAGGTCACTATCACATGAACATTGTAGATTTTGGTGAATCTAGCACAGTTTTTTTGGGACACAACAAAAAATTCTTCATCATTATGACCTCTATGCTCAAATTATTCAAAGTGTGATAGTAAAACTTATTCAATTGTGCTGTAAATTTATATTCATCTTATAGGTCAGCATCTCGTAAGTGTAGCATTTATAGATTTTCACAAGGACACAACAAAAAATTCTGCATCATTATGACCTATAGGCTCAAATTATTTGCTGGGCAATAGTGTTCAATTAAACAGTATATTATTTAGGTAAAAATACTCAAATCTATTATATATATATATATATATATATATATAAGGTAGGTGCTCCAGTGATTGGCATGCTCCAGTAATTGACTTCTACCCCGAAATAATTAATAAATAAGAAAAATAATAAAATCACATATTTTACATATAAGAATTTTAACATTTTATGTTAAACACTGGAGCACAGGGTGCTAATAACTGGTAAAATGAATAACTAGCAGTGTCAAACACTGGAACACAGGGGGCCAATTAATTACTGATAAAATGAAAAACTGGCAGTGTCAATTACTGGAACATTGAGTGGGTGTCAAATAAAAATTCATTTAAAAAAAATAATAATTGTTATCAAATGTATATATTTTAACATGTATGTGGTTCTGAATGTCTTTCATACCATATGTATTAACTTAAGATTTCTAAAAATATTTTCTGATGACTAGAACATTAAAAATGTCAGAGATTGCTCTAAAAGTGTCAATCACTGGTGCACTTACCCTATATATATATATTATTTAAAAACTTCCCTTGAAAGTCGAGTGGAGTCACTCCACATTTTTTTTTATTTAATTACTCTCTTAGGTAAAAGATGACTAATTCAAAGAATGGAATTCATGAAAGAGGTTTGGGGAACTCCATTTTTCAATGAGGTATCCATAAAATATGGAACAAAGGCAATTCCATAGGATTACACGGGGAATAGAAAACTGTAAATCCAACTGATATGCGGCCTTAATAAAGATTTCTTTTAATAATGATCTATTTTTCTTTTTGTTTTGTCAAAATTTTAAATTATATTGTTTATATTTTTTGAATACCTGAAAGTTTGTTTAAAAGTGTATATATTAATGCCAGTAGTGTTAATAAAAACAAAAGAGGAACATGTTATCAAAAGAAACCCGTTCTTTCAGTCAGCTGTTGAAATGAAAAGCAGGTTAGGAAAGATAAATTTAGGAATATTAATATTTCCACATAGTAATAGCTCATGTGAGCAAATATTTAGTCTTGTTTGCAGGAATAAAAAAGGCTCAAAGAACATCTCTCCATTACCAGATATTATAATGGCAAAATAATAAATTTCTAATGTTTCTTAGTCTAAGAGGACTTTTTAAGAAAGGTAAAATCTGTGACTACTTTTGTTTTAAAAGAATAAGAAATATTAAATAAGAATAAGTAATACATTAGAATAAGTATTATTTTAATGCACACATTTTGTTAACTGTAGTATTTTGTATTTAGACTTATTTTTAGCAGAGTTGATAATTTTTTTTATACATATAAATAAATTTTAGATAAATTTCTCAAAATAATGTTCTTCTGCAGAAAAATAAATCATAATTTTATTCTCTTGTTAATTGTATTAAATATGGTATAGAAAAAGTTTTTTTTTCTTCTTTTAACTAAGATTTTAAAATCTCAGTTCTGTACGTATATATAAAGTAAAATTTTGTTGTATCAATCTGAATTCAAGTGTAATAAATTTAAAATTACTACATCAATAACGTTATAAGTACTTTGCAGAGATAATTACAGTTCACTGTACAAATTTCTTGAAGCATAGACATATGTTTTAAATACAAGTATTTCTAGAACTTACTTCAGGTGTATGTACATCTTTGTAGTATCAATCATGTGTTAAAATTACTATGTTAACTAGATTATAAGTATATTGTAAAGAAAAGTCTTTTCTGTGCACAAATTTAGTATCTTAAAGCTAATCTTAGAAATATATTTTTAAGTGCAATGTTTCTAGAATACAATTCAGAGAAATATTTTTTCTTTTTTATTAAGTGTATTATATGCATCTTTATAGTATCAGGGTTATAGAATCAGGATTAAAATGTACTAAAATTATGTATTAACTATATTATAAATACATTGCAGAGAAAATTCTGTTCAGCGTACAAATGTAGTACCTTAGCCAATTTATTCTGTTCAGCATACAAATGTAGTATCTTAGCCAATCTTAGAAATATGTTTTAAGTGCAATATTTCTTGAATGCAATTCAGATATTTTTCATATTTTATTGCTGTTTATTCTAACGTTTGACTGATTTAAACAAATATATGGTAAAATTGTGTAAATATGGATTGTATATAGAAATTACATTTAAAAATTTCATATAATAAAATTTGCTCTCGTTTCTTCATATTTGTTCCTATTTTACCATGTTTTTATTAACTTCGATTCTTGTTTGTTTGTGTGTTTGTTTGTCCAGTACAAATCTTGCAATCTATTTTTAACTAACTTCCCTGCTAGCTAGACATTTGAAACTTTCACAGTAGCTTAGAAACCAGTGACAACACAATACTTCGAAGTCCGATTTTCAAATTTTTTTATTAGTTTTCTTTTAATTAATTAAAATATAAAAATAATAAACTCCTAATAGCATATAAATAGCTTTTAAGATATTAGCTATAATTTAATTGTTGCCAAAAAAATTTACCAGTTCATTTTCTTTCGACATAAAAATAAATACATTTAATTAAATGGGAACGTTAAAAAATTGTAAAAATTTAAATTATGCATCTCACAAAAATTGACACCATTATCACTTTAAAAATTTTATTTTCTGTAAAACTGATAAAATTTTAATTTTAAATTTCAAATCTGTAGAAAAAAAAGTCAAACTTCCATTTTCAAATGTAAGCATAAACATTTCATTTCAAAGGATTATATTTACACAATAAATGTCCAACTAATATATTAATTAAAAGGAAAATAATAAATATTCTATCATAATTTGAAGTCAAATTTGTTTTCAAATGTCTAAACAAAGTGTCTGATATAAGATATTAATATACTGCAGCGGAATATTTGATATCTGTCGTCCTTGGCAGGAAAAAAAAAAAAAGATCACCAAATTATCTGGTGAACTTATTTAGTTCCTTTCAAAAATCATTGTTATTTTAACTACGTATATTAAGAGAGCAATCAATAATATGAAACAATATATTGTACAATACATATTACGAAAATATACATTTGGTATGTATATTTTCGTTATTACGTTCTTGATCGCCAAGGAAGACATAATTTTGAAATTTAAAATTAAAAGCTTATCAATTTCACAGCAAAAGTAATTCAATCTAAGACATGTAGACAATAACTTATATATAACTATATCCAAATATGGAGATTAAAATCGGGAAATAATTTTTCTTAATTTTTAATATTTTTTTTTACAAAAAATCCAATGGATAATTAACATAGGAAATCTTTTTTTTTTTCTTTGGCCCCACTGATGGTTAGTGATGTCACATTTCGCTTGCGTATAGCTATGATTCAACGATTCAACAGAAATTTTAAAAACATGGTATATAAAAAGTTTTTTCTTTTAATCTTATAATTTTTCAACTCCTGTGCTCCTAATTGCTTTGCTCTTGCACAATAATTCTTCTATTTGAACCACATATCCTCACACACAATCTTATTTTGATGTGCTTTATTATCCTTAAAAGTTTTCATATCTGATAGTCGTGTTTTTTGCTAATAATTTTTGCGATGAAAACATATTTTTAAGATTCTTCCCTTTTCTTTAGCAAATTATGGGAATTAAACTGCTCAACCATAAACAATTAATCTATGCATTTAGAAATTTTTTAGTGTTCATAACAATCAGTCCATTTTGATTTAGACTTTATTCAAATGATTAATCTGTTAAAATATTAATTTAATAGACAAATTTAAAATAATAATAAAATTTGATGTTTCCAGCTGGTAGTTTTTGTGCCTCACGCTGTCTAGAAAGTAACTTTTTGCAGCTAGCTTCTTAATAATTATAAATAAAAATGAAAGAAAAAACTAAGAAAAATTACAAAAAGTATAGTTCGTTAAAAAAAGTGGGAGAATCTCCCCCTCTTTTATTTACATAACAATAGACTCACCTGGCAAGACTAGATGTTCACATTCTACCCACAATGTGCCACATTGTACATTGCAGAAGCTGTTTTTAGATTTTCTTTTTGATTTTTGTCGAATTTTTATTTAAATAAACTGACATTGTTGAGTGCACCTTTTCAAAATTTAATTGTTCTATATATAAAAGTTAGTTAATTTCACTTTTGTATGTAATTGTGAAATAGTGTCTCCAGCAATTATAAGGATTAAGTCTTTCTTTTAATTAAATAGTACTTATTATCTCATATAGTATCTCTGTTCTACTTGCAATAATAATTAAAAAAAAAAAAAAACCCATTGTTAGAGTGTGACCTTTGAAGAACCCTTACAAGTTGGAAACCCGTGTTATAGATTGATTAAAGAAAAAATGTTCATATTAATTTAAAGTTTAGTTGATTATAATAAAATTATCTCTTTTCGATTGAAATGTAAGAGGGGTGAAAGAGTTTTTGTATTTGACGTTGGTTGTAACTAATCTATTTTAAGAGTATATTCATTTATATTGTCTCTTTTTGTGATTTAAATCTGAAATTTTATTTAGTCTGTACAAGATCCTCCTGACTTTGAAGTATTAGAAGGAGCAGACTCATTAGAATTTTATGGCCAAAGACCATGGAGGGCATGTTGTCAAAGTAAGAAGTTTTTTTTTTCCTTTAATAAATAAATAAATGAATAATAATTTCTTTAAAATAATAATAATAATAACTTTTCTCCCTCATATTTCTTGTTTAATGTTTATATATACAATCAACTCACATTACAATAATTCCATCAGAATAATCCTGTTTGGATTGTTATAACAATTGTTGGCTATGTCAAACATATCGAAAGCCTTTCAAATGATGATGAACTTTCTTTCTTTTCTTTTCTCTCTTTTTTTTTTTTTGTTTAATTTCATTTGATAATGATTACAAATGAAATATTGTGTATAATATAAATTATATAAAAATTTTAAAATAAAATAAGATTTAGAAATTTAGATCAAATAAACTCTTGGCATGCTTTATAATTTTCTTTAAATTTTATAAAAACAATGATTTCACGTGTTTCGGGTGACCATTTGAATCAAATGTGCTTATGTATGTGTACTATAAAGTATGAATTGTGCTATAAAAAATTTTAAATCGAAGAACAATGTGCTTTAAATTGTTCTTAGTTTCGTTTTAAATGGTTATGAAACAGAATACTACTACTACATATACAGAGATCAATGATAAAGCATTTATTAAATAATCAATGTAATATGTTAGGATATGATCACATTGCTTTGGGTCATTTGTGTATTAAATTATCGTGAATGGTTGTGATCAGAAGGTCTCATTCTTGAGAATATAAGAAAATGTATAACAAGCAATAACAGAAGGAGTACTAATGAAATCTTACCAAATTTTAGCTCTTTATTCTGTTAAGAAAAGAAAAACTTGACTTCTGGATTCCATAAGATACGCAGGGTGTCCTAAAAGTTCCAGTACTCCAACTTAAAGAACTCATTGTGTCTATGATTTTTTTTAATATTAAATTTTATCGTCTGCTTATTATTGCATCAAGTCTTTAATTTTTATCGTTTGTTTCTTTTCCCACTCAAGTTGTGTGAGAATAAAGTTTTATGTTATTTTGTTCTTCATAGTGAAATGAGTTTTTCACGCATTCAGAGAATTACACTGTTTGAAGCTTATTTTAAATGAAAATCGTATGAAAGATGCAAAGATGTTTGGCGATATAAATATCCAGATGATGCAATACAGAGTAAAAATATGCCATATCAGTTCGTTCGACAATTTCGTAATACAGGTTCTGTGCAGGTGTGTACAGGTTTCTCTACAAGAAATCACTCCCAGCATGTTAAAACGCTTTTCTAAACACATGCGCAAACGAGTTCATCTTTGCCTCCTAGAAAAGGATGGACATTTTGAACATTTATTATAAATGTAAGTTCTGTATTTTTTCTTCCATTATTTTAAATGTGCCTTTTATCATTAGCATAAAAATATTCGTTTTAAGGTTTGTTGTTTTGTAAATAAAAAATGCATCAGCGTGAGTACTGGAATTTTTAGGACACACTGTATATTCTTAACTACCATTCTCCATCTACAAGAATCCATAACCAAAAGTTCCTTGAGGAGCACAAGATATACCCAAAAATCAAATATGAAAAAAAAAAAAAAAAAATCATACATATCTTTTACAATCCTGCACACATCCAGACGAAGGCAAAGAAAATGACGTTCCACGACCAACGAACAAAAACACAATTTTGACAAAAACAAAACGAGATAGCTACCGCTCCGATTCTTCGACATTAATTGTGAAGAAAAAAAGATCGTCTTCTCTTTTTAAAACACCATGAAATCCGCACAGTGTATTAAGAACGGAGGGCCTCTATGCACCACGAACAGAAAAAGCCTTCATGATTGGTAGAAAGACAAAGTCCAAGCAATGCATCAAGCACACACTTCCTCTTGTCGTCATGGGAGTGATGCCATCACCGCTTTGACAGAGGAGGAAGAGAGAATCAATACGAGTGCTTCTTGTGAGAAACAACCATATAAGGGCGGAAGTGTGAATTGAGAACAAAATTGAGATAGGAACTGAATGAGTGTAGTTTTAACATCACAAATAATTTTAATAGAAAATATTTAGAGATATAGGTATTGTACAAACGCCAAATGCCCTAAGTATTGAGCATTATGTTCAACTTCTTATACTGTCAGCGCCGTCGCTAGGTGTTCTGCTGCCCTCAGGCAAGCTTCAATTTGCCGCCCCTTCATACGCTGAAATTTTGCTCTGACGAATTTTTATAATTTGAGTAAAAGTTTTCATAATGGTAACTCCATTTTCCCTTCTTAGTAACTAAGATTTTGGTTTAAAGAAATTAAGTGTACACAAGACCGTAACAAAACAAAATGTTGAAAAAAATTTACGGTCTTCTTTTAGTTTTATTCTAAATATTTCAGCATTTCCCTCCCACCTTCGCATGTTTATTTTTTTTTATTTTTTTATTTTTTATTTTTAATCCGCAATTTTAAGTTGACTAATCAAACAAAAACATTGCATAAAAAATGGATATAATTTAAATTAATTTAGTCACACGAAACTTTACACAGGTTCGTAAAACAAATAGAAAATACACTGTCGAATCTAATGTAAAGGTGACCAGACATTCTCATTTTCTGAGGACTGTCCTCATTTTTTAGAGATATTTCTCAGTTTTAAAAATTTCTAATGAGAATCACATTTGTCCTCATTTTCTGAGAGTTGCTAACAATTTATGTATTTTCATAAATTAGATTTTCCTTTCACCAATTCTAAAATATTAATGTTTTTTATCTTTTAGTGTTGTATCTAGATTGTTGAAAATGTTCTTTAGACCTGGGAATAGAATGAAATTTTGTGAATAAATAAATATTATTATGCAGATAAAAGCATTATCTAATTTCATTTGTATATATAAACATATGCATTGCTGAAATAGTATACACTCTTCAAATTAAAATTATAAAAATTACTAGGTAATAAAAAATTCTCCAGTTGAGCTTTGCTTTATTTGAAAAGAATTTTCTTTTAAATGTGTCTGAAAATATATAATCTGAATTCAAAATTCGGTATCTCGAATTTGCTGGAAATATATGTAGTAAAATCTAGAGATGAACCGGATAGGAATTATGCCGGATAGGAATTATGCCGGATTTGGCATTTCGGATATTTGATCATGAATTTGTAATATTAAAAAAAGTTATTATATATAGAGCCTGATATCTGGTGGTTTCGATTCAGATATCCTACGGTATTTTGGATTCGGAAATTGAAAAATCAGTCAAATACTGGATATTTTCCAGATACCTGGTTTATCCCTAGTAAAATCACGATGAAAGAAATTGATTTTGTGAGTGATAGGTGTAGACATTCAACAAGAAGAAAACAAGAAAAAAAAAATACCCCTCAGGAAAATTAGTGTGGAAAAAGGACGGGTACAATCAATGTTGTGGAAAAAATTAAAAGGTTGGCATGTCTGTGTGGTAGGATTTAAGGTATTATATGAGTTCTAAATAAGAGTGTTTCTTGTAACTCCAGCTTATGATCAGCAAATTTATTGATATATTTATTATTTATCTTATGTGCTTATGATTTAGAAATTTTTAAATTAATTTTCTATAGTGCGTTTTTATTCCCTAAATCTCAATTGCTTTTGCAATTTTTTTCTTTTTCTTTTTGTTTTTTTTTTAAATCAAAAGCAAAACTTATATTTTTTTTTTTTTTTTTTTTTTTTTATGTCATGAGTTTTCAATTTTAGATTTTCTGTTTTTCTGTACATATGAAATATTACTACTTTGGTAAAAACACCTTATTTTTTTTTTTTTTTTTTTCGCACACTATCATTAATGGATGTCGTGCATTAACATAAATCCTGGAGTAAAATTAGTTTTAATCAATAATTATCATAATGTTAGTACTGAAAACTGAGTACTGAACTTTTATTAAAATTTATGATTTTAACAGAGGTAATTTAAAATAAGCAATATTCTTTACGATATAGAAATGTATACTTGTTCTAATATAATAGCCTAAATGTAATGTGCTTGAATTTTTGTTCTAAAAAATGTACTTATTTTTAACCTAAGCATTTCCTCATTTTTCTAACCAAAACTGAGTACATTGCATCATTCTCATTTGTCCTCATTTTCGCTTGTAAAATTCTGGTCAGCTTAATCTAATGGCCCACCAGCAGCCGAGCGATTCTGTGCTGAATACAGAGATTATATATGACACCTTCTTCTTCCCTAGTAATTTAAAGCAATATAACTCATAACCGATCGATGAGCTGTTTAATCCGTTGGATTCAGAAAAATCGTCCCTTTCTTTTTGTTCCTTACCTCGTAGCTTCTTTGTTGTACCCCACCCCTCTCTTATTGTTTCAAATTGCATAAGTCGCAGAGATAAATTTTCAGAGTGAATTTTTAAATTTAATTATTTATTATAACAGAAAATTTCATGAATTTGGAAATTTTAAATTCATTTTATCTCTAAAACTAAAATCTAATTTGGGTGAGGTTGTGGGGATTACAGCCGATTGACAGCACTAGGGTCATAGGCTTGAGGGGGAGGGACCTCCGTGGGGGTCTTTCTAAGGGGTCCTTGCCCGTAATTATGCAAGTTTAGGAGAAAACCATGGAAAAGTCTGAACGGCTAGGTCGACGAGCGCAACTTGGGATTGAACTCGGCACATCACGTCTACCAGCTTTGAGTGCAGAACCGCTCTGCTGCTGGTGGGTTAATATCCAATTTGTATAAATTTTAAGTATGCTTTTAATTAAATTAACGTGAAATTCCCTACTATTCTTTTTTTTTTTTTTTTTTAATTTTAGTTAAAATTTAGATTTTTTAGATAATGCGTAAAAAACTCTGGAGTGACTCCACTCGACTTTCCGAACATTAAATAATTAACAGCTGTATAAATAAATTAAAGTAAGACAAATTCTTAAATAAACAAAAGTGAAAATTATAATAGGGTGTATGAATATATTTCTCCACAGTTTAATTTTACGCTGTTGTACTTACAATCATTTTAGCCCATAGATCATAACGATAAAGAAATTTCTTTGTGTTCCTTCCCTGTAAAAAATCTATAAGTGATAAATTCATCAAAATCTATGCAGTTCGTATGACTGTGACATATAGTACGAGTATAAATTTTCTGCTCAGTCGAGTATAAATTTTCTGCTCAGTCGAGTAAGGCATGTAGACACTATCATACTTTTAGGTTTTGTGTGTGCTTTCACATTTCTCATACTGTGTGTGTGTGTGGGGGGGGTTATTTGCATTGAACAATGACTGTGACAATATTTTGCAAAATTTCTCCCCTTTTCCCTCTATGGGGGGGGGGGGTAGGGCAAGACAAAAAACACTTTTCTAAGCATAACTCTGTTTCAAATTATCTCAGAACAATAATTTTTTGGTATGTATACCTAACAAGCATCATAAGAGGATTTTGCAAAGTGTCACCCATTTTCCCCTTTGGAATCAGCGGGGGAAAGTACTTTTTCAATTATAACTTTCTTGTAAATTATCTCAGAAAGGCAAGTTTTTATTGTAGGGATTGGCTATGTGCAGGGGTGGCGCCAGCTAGGGATCGGGGAGTCTGTGACCCCCCATCGGAACATACTCCTAAAATCTCTCGGGGGGGGGGGGGGGGGAAATACAAAATTTTCAGTTTTTCTACTTTTGGCAGCCTTTTTTTTTCCTTGTACAAATTTGGAGCATTCCAGTTTTTCCATTCTATATTCAGTAGAAGAAAGTATTGGATTCTTAAAAATTTTCAGCTTCCAATTTTCATGAATATACACGTTTTGAGAGGTCCAGAACACGTTTTGACCACGATATTTTTAGAAAATATCTGTCTGTGGCACGATGATCTTCAAAACCACGAGTAGTACTAACAAATGGAATGGTACAAATATTAACAGTAATATTATTAACAGCATTGCAGTTTTTGATAAATACTTATATAATAAACTATCTTTATGTAGTGCCTCCCTGTCGGGGCAGTGGTGTCCCCCCGTCGGGGAATTTCTAGTGCCACTACTGGCTATGTGTGCCTAAAACACATGATAAATGGACTTTGCAAAATGACCTCCTTCCCCCTTTGGCAGGTGGGGGGATACATATCTAAGCACAACTCTGTTCCAAATTATCACAGGAAAAGGATTTTTTTAATGTGTGGTTGTGTTATGTGTATCCAACATGCACTATAAAGCAAGGCCGTATCCAGAAAAAAATTTCGGAGGGGGCCCAACTTTCACTCAGATGTTGGTTGATCACCCACACATATGTACACCAAGAACGTGTGCATTAAAGTTTGTCCCCCCCCCCCAGCCAATCAGCTTAACTTTAAAACAAATATAAGTTATTGCCTTAAAATTCGTATCTAGGCATAGTAAAATGGTTATGCATTATAAATAAGATCGGTTACAATGCCGCATGGCGGCAAACAAGGGAATTAATATTCCTAAAATCTGAAATAGCAAGAAAAGATTTAATAATAATAATAATTCTAAAAAGTGCCTTGGGCCTAAAACTGATGATGGAACTAGTCCTTTAAAATGCACAAGTCTCTACTAGAGAGTTCTTTAATCCGTGATGTTATAAACCGCGGACAAACGGAGAAAATCCCCAAAAACTGGACTCAGGGTAGTCCAGTTAATAATGAGTCGAGCTCGTAATTGAAGGATTGAGCGATTGATGCTGGAGCCATACAAAGACTGTCGTGTAGATTAATGGTATCTGGTGCACATAAAATCCGTTGTGTTCTCCCTGTTTTGTAAATGTAATAGCTCGGGCATACTGAACTTGGGGAAACATCTCCTTCGTGGAGGTTTTAAATTGTGATGGTACGATTACCCTAGAAATGAATTCTAGACCGTTGGTATGCTGTCTGTCTAGCTTCAGTGCAATGTTAAGTCCATTCAAAATCAACATACCAAAAACTGGCTGACTTCCTAATTCAATGGTATGGGGCATGATTTATGTTCGAAACAACCATGTTTTAAATACTTTCCGTTTTTTTGAGATATAGCTTCTTTTTTTATACAGCCGAGATATATTGTTCTTATAAAAAGGGAAATCTAGTGCAGCTACGCTACCTGCTGTGCGATGTACCCAAAAATCTAATCAACAAAAAATTTATATCTAAGTTTACAAAAATAGTCTAATGGTGTTCAATACATCTAAAAACATGTAAATACATTGAAAACTAGAAGTCTAAAAGTTTCCAAATCCAATACTTTTTTCTCTTGTTATGTGTGTAGAAGAAAATAATTTTTTTTGTGATTTTCTAATTAGATAATAATGCTTGCTTTAGATCATATTACCAGAAACATGAGGACCTGTGTGTTGGCGTCCACTAAACCTAGACATGTTACATGTCTAGGTTTAGTGGACACATTGAGGTCTTCTCATATAGCTTACTGTTTAGCGTGGGTAGACGTGTCTCCTACAGACCCGGGGCCATGCTTATACGCATTGTAGTTGCTGAAAATCTTCTGGCATGGCGTACGTATCGAACTATCTAGCGTTCCCAAGTTAAAATTCTTGCTGGTATTTGTTTGCTAGTCTAGCATTAAATGCTGTATCCCAGCATGTAAAATAGCATAAAATACCAAAAATATTTGCTGGTTCCACCAAAATTACCAGCAAGTCATGGTGTGTATTGGCACAGTTTATTGCTTGTCCAGCATACATAATCCAGCTTCTGTTGCTTGAATAGTATGTTGCTGGTCCAGCAGTAATTATGACTACTATTTGCTTGAAATTTCTGCTATACTAGCAGTAATTCACAACCAACAGATGCTTTTTTGTTGCTATTTTCCCACTTCTCACTGGCATCTAGCATGCCATGCTATTTCTACTTAAGCTGCCGACATAACATATTACGCTGGCAAGCATAGAAAAGCACATAATAGCTTGTTAAGGTACATACCTCTCCAGGCTTTGGGAAAGCTTAAACAACAAATAAGCATGAAATGCTTGTATATAGCTTGTCGTGCTATTGCTGTGTAAGCTAGCTAATATAGCATTTTATGCTGGCTAGCATTATAAAGCATATAACAGCATGAAAATCTAGCAGACAAAGCAAAACATAGCAATAACTAGCCTATTTTCTTTGCTGGTACTAGCATGGATTTTAACTTGGGTTTCTATATGTAACCAGGGTGTGTATCAACCAGGTGTCTCATGTGACACAGCGTATCTTCAACTGTGGGTGTACGTCATTAGTGATTATCATTTGGAAATTGAACAGTGAAGGGATGGCCCATCATCGCATTCTACATCAGACTCAGATATTGTCTGTTTTGTGACGATCGTAACAAAGATGTTTACATAACGTGTTGGTTTTTTAAGGCCTGTCAGGGCAGTAGATAGCAGAGCCAATTATTCTACTTGCATCATAGCTCACACCCACTTTCGTTTTAGGACCGTCTTAGATCTCTTCAGAGGTTTGTCGAACTCAGGGAGACTTAGCTTCAACATTATGTATATATATATAAATATTTTAAGTTTTCCCTCTTTCCTTTCACTTGGCCTATGGTGCAAGCTGTGGTTCATACCATTGTCGGTACAATACCTTACTTCTTCTTTCGAGCGCAGGGAGCTACAAATACTTTTCCAACTTTGTGTTGACCAATTTGTTGTAATGCTTGGGGCTATACAATCGCATGCGATTGGTTTTTCTCCCTGATAGATTCGTTGTGGTAATCCTTCTGATACCTTATGCAAATGTTATTTAGTTATAGGTACATGGCGACGGATGACGGTAGTAGTGTAATATTTTGAACGATGCTGATGACGCGTGGCCACGCATGGTGGGTTTTGTCCGCAAGTGGGCTTAACACTTCGGTTTCCTTTTGGAAAACAAGGAAAATTGATACGGAATTTCTTTGACAGAACCTGTGGACTGCATGTACCCACTAGAGTCTGGTCCAGTCAAAGCTCAGTCTGGTTTGGTAATCTGGACATTTGTTTGAAAATCTGCCACGCTGCAAATATGAATACTGCATGCTATACTCTATGATGTGATTACTGGCATTTTTGCTTTAAGTAGGATTAGATAGTACCATCTTTCATCACAAGTCTTTCTGTAAAGTAGACTTTATATTGGCTGTTTTTTTTTTTTTTTTTTTTTTTTTTTTTTTGTTAGAATTTATACTTTATGGAAGGTATACTACGTGCATAGCTAACAAAACTAGAAGTTCCATATGCAACTGTGATCTTTGTTAATGACGAATCTTTTGTCTCACATGGAATTGAAACGCTATTTCTGGCAAGAGAAGTGTTTAAAAGAAACTATTCACATTACAGTGCTCAACAATGAGTACCATAAAGATCTCTTTTTAGGGTTTTTTACAAAGCGCTAATATGCATTTCGGTAATTTGGACTTTACAAGACAGAAAATTGCTATTAAATAAGGTTTCACAAGCAAACAAACTAACAACAACAAAAAAAAGATATTGTGGAGAAAAAATTCATTTTTTTACAATTTTTTTTTCTGGTCAGTAGAACATGAAAAAAAATGTTTCAGACAATTTCAGGGGGGGGGGGGGCTCGAGCCCCCAGAGCCCCCCCTCTGGATACGTCCCTGCTATAAAGGGATTTTTGCGAAATGTCTCTTCTTCCACTCTTTAGGGGGTCTGAGAAGGAGGGGGGCAAAAAACACTTTTTCAAGTGTAAATCTGTTCTAATTTATCTCAGGAAGAATATTTTTTGTGTGTGGGTTGGTTACGTGTATCTGACACACACTATAAAGGGATTTTAGAAGTCCCCCCCCCCCTTTTCCCTTTGGCAGGAAGGGGCAAAAATCACATTTCCAAGCATAATAATGATTCAAAATTATCCTAGGAATGCAATTTTTTGTTATGTGGGTGTGCTGTATGTACCTAACATGCACTGTAAGGAAATTTTGTGAAATATCCTCGCTTTCTCCCTTTGAGGGCAGAGAGAGGGAAGAGACAAGAAACAAGTTTCAAATTATAACTCTGCTTTAAATTACCTCAAGAATTACCTCTTGTGTAGGTTGGTTATGTGTTATCAAAACATACTATATATGAATTTTATGAAAATTTCCCTCTTTGCTGAGAAAAGAGTAGGTGCTCTCCCCCCCCCCCCCCCCAAAAAAAAAAAAAAAAAAAAGAGGTTTTTTATTAATTTTAATGATTTTTTTTTTTCTTTTTCATGTATATATAATTTTTGATTTTATGAGATTGCACTTTTATAATAAGTTATATATAACTTTGACAATTCATTTAAATATAGTGACCAGCGAAGTGTGCAGTGTCTGTTAGTATACATATGTATAATTAACCTCATAAAACTTTCTTAATTGCAGTATATTTCAATGTGAAAAAATCCTATAATTTAATTGTACATTAGCATTATAGTTCTCTTTTATTGCATAATGATGTTATATGCATGGATTATAAGAAATATATGTCTGTCAATTGATTTATGAATTTATTGATGAATATTTTGATCAGTGGATTATTTGATGACTTTTAAATAAGCCTCTCTGATGTATAAATAAAACCTTATCATTAAAGACATTTTTATTACTTTTGTTTAATTTTACTTTCAGGTTTAGAACCACCAGATCCTCAAAGAGAACTGCAAGGAATTCTTGCTCTGAAATATAAAGAATATCATGAAGTAAATCATTCAGTAAGTGCATTTTTGTTTAATTAGTAATTTTATTTTATATTTAAAAATAATAATAAATCTTCTTATAAAAGTTTGTTTTTAGAAAACATTAAAAGCTTTAAAATTTGTTTTTTCATTATTTGATAAGGTATTAAAAATTGAAATGAAGTGTTGCTACCTAAATTTCATACTTTAGTTAATTTTTAAAAATCTAATTGTCGTGTCGAAAAACTGTTTGCACCCATGGTTTCAGAAAAATCGCCTCTTTCATTTGGTACCAAATTTGTAACAATAGGACTGATATTTCTAATTTATTTTGGTGTTACATAAAACTGGTCTACAAAAAAGTCCTCCGTCCTAATTAAATAAAAATAATTTTTTAACCCTTTGACCGCCTTTGAAATGGGTAAGATTGTAATGTTATTTTCACTGCACAGTTTTCCCCATATAATGAAATAATGCTTAATTGAACTTGAGCTTAAAAATGTAACTATGCACATGATTATAAGCAATATGGCTGTTATTTAAAATCTTCAAATCTCAAAATTGATCTAAAGTTTCATAATTATATAATTTTGAATTAGTAGTGTATTGGGGAAAGAAGAATAACTCAGTGACCGGATATATCCGTCTGCGGCGGTTAGTTAGTTAAGAAGTGAGTAAAATTTAATAATTAGGAATTTTCTGAATATGAAAATGGAATTTTAAAACACTCATTGAACAATGAGCAATCCTGGAAATAAATTTTCTCATAGACATGGACTTTGGCTGCTGGTGAGATTAAGTATTGTTTGCTCTTAATTCAGGGGTCGATCCAGGCAAAAATTGGGTCCCCTTTGCTGCCCCTTCACAATATTTCACAATACTTCACATAAAAGGGGACCCTTCACAAAATTCAAATTTAGGAAATGAGCCCTTCACAAGATTTTGTTTTACAAAAATGATCTTTTTATAAAATGTTTCAATGTTTTCAGAATTATTTTTAATTAATTGGTTCAATGAAAATATGTTAATTTGATATTAAACATTATTTAGAATGACTTAAAATAGAAGGTTTTATACACGATATTTTTGTTTGACAAAAATAAATAAAAATTTCACAAAAATGTTTTATTTTTCACAAAAAGGGGACCCAAAATTTAAAACCTGGATCGACCTCTGTAATTAATAATAATAATATAACTTAAATATATAATCAGTCTAGGAAAAAAAAAAAAAAAAAAAGAAAAAAAAAGAAAAAAAAACCTTCTTGAATTCTATATAAAACAGTATAAAAGAAGGGCTTGAAAATTCTTGAATTACTGGAAATTTATACTGTTCATTCAGGGCTCACACTTTATTTTATTACTTTAAATATATTATATGTTAACATATCTGCCAATTCTCTCTCTCTCTCTTTTTCTTTTTCAAAGGGAGACTCTCACATTCTGCAGCTGTGTTCCATTCTTCTTTATCTTTATGAATTTCTCCCATTTTCCAAGAATTTAAAAGTTATATGTATAATTTATCAGCAACTTTAACAAATCTTTGATTTTTAAGTAAGATTTTTTGCTCTTAGCAAAAAAAAAAAAAAAAAAAAAAAAAAAAGAAAGAAAGAAAGAAAGAAAGAAAAAGAAAAATTCTTTTGCATCTTAATAGGTGGCTTTTACTTACCGATTCAGTTCTTATGGATATAAGTTTTTAATAATTTAAGTTGTTGAAACTATCAAAAACTGGCATATATGGAAAACCTTTGTTGTTGTTCTTTCGAATTAAGGGGGTATTCTGGTCTAGAAGCCTGAATTTTAGGCATTTTTTAAAGTAAGATAAAAAAAAAATGAAAAACATTTTTAGTATCCATTTTTTTATATGTTTTTTATTGACATTTTGAGAATGTAAAAAAGAAAAATCACAAAAAAAAAAAAAAAAAAAAAAAATTCGCCGAGATACAGGCCGATGGAGTGGGGGCTTAAAAAAAAACGGTGCGTCCTGGTTGACATGATTTCAACCCTTGTAGTGATCTAAAACAAAAAAATCAAACAAATTCTTCATTAATAAAGATGTCGCTATTGGGTTGACAATTTAAAAAAAAAAAAAAAAAAAGACAAAATGGCGTCGACTTGAAAAAAAAAAATTTTTTTACCCGACTTTTTTCGACCTTTTCGAATTTTTTAAAAATATTGAAAATCAAAATTTTTTTAAATCCAAGGCAGACGCGATAGAGAGTTGTATAAACAAGATATATACCAAATTTCAAAGCAATCGGTTCAGTAGAACTTGAAATATCATGTCAACCACCTCAAAAAAAGTAGTTTCGAGAAAAACGCGTTTAAAGTTTAGGAAACAATTCTAATGGAATAACTCTGAAAATAATGTTATACTCACTTTGCATCAATCGGCGATCCCAGATCCATACATTGGGCCTTCCTCCTTCTCATAATTCAGCTCTTGAGAAGTTCTTTCAGCTAATCGAGCTGTTCTACCTTCTTTTGAAGCAGCAGAAGCGAAAATAATTCGAAAATAATTCGATCAAATCTCTGAAATAATTCGAATAATCTCCGAAAATAATTCGAATTTTGAAAAATCCTTTTAGGATCATATTTTTGAAAGTCTAAACTTTCAAAATATGCAAAAAAAAAAAATCGATTTTTTTAAATTTCTAGACCAGAATACCCCCTTAAAAATGCCATTTCTAGAATCTTCCTTATTTCGATCCTTCAATGTTGGCAGGTATGTGTTAAGTTCAAGGTTGATAAGACCAGGTTTTTTTTTTTTTTTTTGAGCGGGAAAAAAAAATTTCAGTGGGTTTTTTGTTTTTATCAGGGTTTGAAGGAATATTCTCTATAGTTATTTTTTTTTTTTTTTAATGATATATAATATTATTATTAATTAAAAAAAATATTAATTATTCATTAAAATAAAAAAATATATTTTTAAATTTCTAGTCTTTTTAATGAGTTAAAAGAAAGTTGAAAAAAAAATTAAATAATTAAAATTCTGTTTATCTGTTCTTTAGAACAAAAAACTTGATTTAAATAATTATTTAATTAGTTATTACATTTTTTGTATTAGACAGATTTTCATTAAATGTTCTATATTATTGTCCTTTTATTATTTGGCAATATTTCACTGTTAAAGGTTTTAGATATTATTTAAATTTTGATTTTCATTTATATTTTTCATTCCTTGAACCCCACAGTTTTCTTTATATTAACAAACAGCTGTTTTCTTTCTTCTTTTTCAACATTTTATTTTATAGAGCACCTTTAATATTTTTGAATATTCTTTGTCCATGTTATAATAATGTATATTATATTTGTTTTACATTCATATATTCATTTTAAGTTAAATAAAATAAAAGTGCAATTTTAGATAAAGATTTTGAAAAAAAAAAAAAAAAAGTCTTTTTTTCAGGTTGAGCAAAATTAAGCCAACCCTAATTTTAAATGTGTTATATATACATGCATAAGCTTAAATTAAATCTTCATATTTTAGATGCTTATAATTCCTCTGCTGAGTAGTGCTGTTGCTCAATTCAAGAAATACAAATGCCCTAGAATGAAAAGACAATTAAGTAAGAAAATTGTTTGATTTATATTTTCTTTGAAATAAATTTAGTAATACAATACTTATCGCAGCAAAATTGACTGAAAAAGTGGTGATGAGTGAAGAAAATAAATATCTTATGAGTAGTGTTGGGCGATATTGACTTTTCTTATATCAATATATCATTCATCTAAAATATTGAAATATAGAATAAATTGATTTAATGCAATATTGCCAACTGTAGGGATTTGTCCCTACACATAGGGACTTTTTAGCAGTTTTCTTCAGGATGCATAGACGAATTATAGTTTATTGGTTGTGTTTAACGTCACACTAGTACTACACTGTGGGTAATTGGCGATGGTCTGGGACACACTTGTAAGAATGGTCCAGAGATATACCATCACAATTTTGATCGTCCATGGAAGAGATGCCTTCCTCACTTCGGTGACGTCAGAGGTATAATTTGGATGGGAAAATGGAGGACATTGTGGTCACAATGAAATTTATATGCACCAGCTACCATTAATGTACACGACGATCTTTAGCCAGCTCTAGTATCGAACCCGCAGTCTTTCATTTACGAGTTGGTACTCTGTCAACAGGGCTACCATAGCCCAGGAATGGATTGTAAATTCGTGAGGACTCTTTGGGGGTACTTTTGTAAGATTTTTTGTAGGATTTTTGTGATGCACTAAAACAGCACTTTAAATATACATTATTCTCTTGATTCTTTCCACTGCTTTAGACCACATCAAGGTTTTTCATGATTTAGCTCATAACGACTGTGCATGTTTTAAACTAAACCTGTGTATCACCATTGAATGGATAGAGACCTGGCATTATTTCAGCATTATTAAATCGCTTTAACCTAGAATCAGATGTTCATGTTTTTTTATGTTTCTGCATCAATATTCCACAGAAGATAAAATATTTTGTTTTACATCGATATAAAGCCCAGTCCTACTTATGAGCAAACATCAACTCATAAAACAATTACAGAGTTTCCCCCAGGTTTAAAAAAAGGTAGGATATTGCTAGTTAAAAAAAAAGACACTTTTTATATTCTTAAGTGCAGTTTTGAGTTCTTATAGGCACTTTTAACATTTAAAATCCGGACAATTTCAAAATACAGTTATAATTATGCATATTTAAAAAAAAAGAAAAAATCTTCCATTTGCTTGTTACTAATCTATGAACAAATATTGATCATCTTTGGGTTACCAAATTGTACGCTTTCTGTGTAAATTGTACATTTTTCAAAATTATTTTACTTTATATGTTTAAACTGTTCCAGTACAACAATTTCTTCCATTTTCTTTTGAATATCAGACTTTAATTAATTTAGTAAATGTTTCATAAAGTTTTTCATTTTAAAAATTTTACTTTTCTTAGATACTTTATGCCGAATAAATGTTACGTGTATGCAATGTGTATTATATAGAAGATTACAACGTGTATTATGCAATGTGTATTATATAGAAGAAGATATAGTTTCCATTCTAGACATTTTTTTTAGTAAATAAACTGAACTCGAATTTTTCATGTAATTTTAGCTCGCACTGAATATTTGAAAATTCTCTTGTGTTTTTAAGAAAATTTCTGTAAAAAAAGCATTATTGGCGCACTGAATTTAGTTTGGTAGAAAATGCAAAATGTTGGTAGTGCAAAATCACAACCAATTGGGGTAAAACAAAAATCTTCCGTTTCTTCAAAAGATAAATCTGCAACCTATGATTATCATATATAATAGTTTTATATATTTTTATTATAGCATTTGTCTTCAGTTAAAAGATAATTTTCTACAAAAGGCAGTAAGGATGCAATTTTTTTAGATGAGGGGCAAGAAGGCTGTCATTTTTTCAAACTAAGGGCAGGCAGGGCACATAAACTCTCTTGAAACTCTGCAATTATTTCTATTTGATATAATAAAGCAGAGGTTGAAAAATCTTTTGAAATGTTTAGAGCCATGTTTAAAAAAATTAGGAGTAAAAAAAAAAAAAAAAATACCCAGCATTTGAAAAAAAAAAAAAAATACAGACTAAATAACATTATTATAAATTAAAGAACTGGTGTACAATAAATGTCTAAACATAAAAACTTCTTCATTTTCCATAAAATAAAGAGAAGCATTACAGGTTTCAAAGGGACATAGAAAATGTAGACCTTTCTTCTTCAGGTGAAAAAAAAAAGTTCTACATTGGAGCAAAAGCAAGATTAATCTTGCTTCCGCCTTCAAGGGTTGGGAGTTTTTTGTTGAGAGGAATTAACACATTTTTGCTTTAATAATCCTTCCTTTCAAACTCATTTTGGTATGTTTGGTAAATTGGATTTATTATACTCTTCAAGGTTCACACTAGAAAAAAATATTGAGTGGGATTTTCTCACTCTAACAAAAAATTTAAGTGGGATTTTTGAAAATTGAGTCAGTAATTATATAGTTTACATTTTGCAGATTTTGTTTTTCTTTTTTCTGTTCAAGAATTACAAATATGCAAGTTAAATAATTGTAAAAATTAAGTAAATGTTAAACTGAAGTCTAATAACTTATTTTTCTTTTACCTTTTCTGGTTGACCAATCTTTAGCAGCAAAATGTAATTGGCCTTTGAATGGCTTTTTATCGACGACCGATGAACTTGTCAACGGCCAATACTCAGAATCTAATCGGGAGTTCATTTAAAATGTCTCATTGGGATTAGTTGAATCCGATGAATTTTAGGAGCTGAACCAATGAAAATCCGATGGAAAGACACAATTTCTATCCAGTTTTCATGTGATTTGTCGTTGGTACGATATATTTTTTCGATAAATACCTATTATCAAAAACCCGTCTTAGATACTGCTCTAAACTATATGTCCATGTTAATGTCTGAGCAAATTTCGAGGAGTCAATGAAAGGCTAAACAAAATACAATTGATCAATGCTACTAGGGATGCTTCCTTTTTCTAAATCAAAATATTCAGAATCTAAATTTCATCAGATATGCCCATGGAATTACTTAAGTTATCATTTAATATGGTTTTCAATACTCAAAGAGAGCTCAACAAAATATAGTAAATGGAATAACCAAAATTAATTCTAAACTTTGTAACAATTTCTTCATATAATATGCATATCTTTATATATTTTCTTAACAAATCTTTAGAATTAAGAAGTGTTTTGAACTGATTGCTAAATTTTTCCATTTTTTTTTTTGTACTCAAGAAATTCTAGAGAAGCTAAAAGCAGAGTATCATAGGTCAAAATTTTAAAATAAATAAAAAGATGTACTCTCTGAAATCTACAATAATTGGGACCAAGGCTTTTGCGGATTATAGAATTTTGCAGATTATAGATCATTGCTTTGTTTACATACATTTCTCCTTTAATTATAGTTTAAATTTGAAATGTTATTGTAAAAATTAAAATAGAAATTATATTCAATAAGTAACTTAATTATTCATAAAATATTTAAAATATATATATATAAATTACAAATTAATAAATATAACAAAGAAAAGTACAGATTCATTAGCAATTAAAATATGAAAACTGAATATGTATATACTATTAATTTGTAGGTTACTTAGTTTTTTTAATACTGAGTCAGCTGTTCTGACAACTTTTCAGTGATCTTGACCAAGGTTTAACTAGATCTGATGATGATGAAATCAGCACGAACGAGCATCTTATCTAATGTTGCATTGCTGTGACTCAGTTTCCTGTTACAATGAATATTTGCTATCTTTGCAATTGACTTCACTTGAAAGAGTTTTGGAAACTGATTCTAATAGAATATGTATAAACAAGTGTAAATTCTATTAATTTTCTGATGGGAAATATATTTTCATATGCTTAAATTTAATTATTAAACAATTATGAATTTATAAACTTCAGAAGACAGATACTGGTGATTTTTTTCACAATTCTAAAAAATGTAATTAATTGGTCAAAAAAACATATTTTATGAAATTTTTAATAAAAATAAATATTTCTTACACAATTTGATTGAATCCCTGCCAAAAATTATTTACAATTATTATTTTCTTTCTTTCTTTCTTTTTTTTTTTTTTTTCTTTTTTTTTTTTTGAGAAAAATAATCTGGTGTGTCACTCACACGACTTTCTCTTACCCTGAAATTTAATACTATAAAAACAGGTCGCATATTAAAAGGTAAGATAACGAGTACTGTTATGTAAACCTGTATTAAACAATTCATATTAGGCTTCTGAAGAGTTTTATATGATAATTAGTTCTGTGTGAGGGGGGCTGTCACCCCCCCCCTCAACCCCCCGTTTCATTATTGCACCTATATTTATATAGAATTTAATTCGGTTTTTAAAAAGTAATTCTGTTTTTAAAAAATAATTTATTAAAATTTTTATTGAAAAAAAAAATTATCTTTTATGTTAATGCAGACGATTTCCATATTAGAGAAGTAGTATAACACCAAATATCCAAAAAAAAGTCCATTTTATTCTCAATATTAAAAAAAAAAAAAAAAAAAATGCAATTTTTTTTTTTTTTTTTTTTCGTTAAAAGTAAAAAAAATCAATAACTTTGCTTTAAATTATCGCAGATCAATGGTTCAACCATTCGTTTTAAAGGTATTGGCGAGCTCTTTTGAAAGATACCCATCATGAAAATTTACTCACCTCGAGGGGGGGACTTCCCCCCCCCAGGGGGGTAGGCGAGGTTCCTACATACACATTTTTTTATTTCCCAGTTAACTATCTCTATTACAAAAAATATATATTCGTTTCATTTGGTTTAGTGCAGTCTATAGACGTTAAACTCTACTTTCCTGCAATTTCCCCCATAGACGTAATGTATTAGAATTCTCTTGATTGTCCCTGTACACGAACCATTTGCTTGATCTTAACGAAAATCTTACTGTAGCATCCCTATATGATACACATTTAGAATACCAAATTTGAACTATCTGCCATAATTTGTTTTTGAGATATGCTGATAACGGACACACACACACACACACACACACAGAGACATACACACAGACCATTTGCTAAAAACATGATTTTTGTATTCAGGGGACCTCAAAACGTGTAAAATATAACAAAATCTCGCCTTCGAAAATTTGACCCAAAAATAATACTTTCTCTACCTTATGGGTAAGAGAAAGTAAAAATAGGAAATTAGGTTAACTGTTAATTGTGATTTTCATTATTTACATTCGGAAAGGAGCTGCGGATTATGGATCTGCAGATTTCAGAGTCAACTGTAATAATAATTTCTTTTATGTGTCACAAAATCATTTTCTTTGAAGATTCAGTGTTATACTTCTCTCAGATGAAAATCGTCTGCATTCATTATAGAAAATAATTTTACTAAATAATATTTTGCACTATGTGAATTTGTAATAGGTAAATATAGAAGAAAGTTTTATGACGGCCACAGCATATTTGTTTGGAATTGGCATCATTGCCATGCTTTCCAACTTGTATATATGTTGAAAAGAAGAAAAAAAAAAAAAAAAAAAAAAAAAAATAGACAAAACTGTACATTATCTATTGTAGTTAGTGTTAATCTATATTAATAAAATCAGAGTTTTGTCTGTAAATTTGTCGGAATCAAAAAATTTTGCAATATCTTCACGTTTCACACACCATGAAATCCAAAAATGACTTCAGGAAATTTTGCCTGTGTGTGTGTGTGTGTCAGTCATTGTGTCTGTATGTCGCTTTTTTGTCCGGGCTTCACTTGAGAACGGCTGGATGAAATTCAACTGCGCTTGGCAGAAACTTAGAGCTTTACCCAACTTAAAATTATATCTATCAACGTTTTAGAAATCCCCCCCCCTTCCCCGTTCCCCCCTAAGGGGCAAAAGACAAAAACACATTTGTCCGGTCATCACTTGAGGACTGAATTCACGGTTGGACTGAATTCAACGGCGCTTGGCAGAAACTTAGATCTTTATCCAACTTAAAATTATACCTATCAACTTTCAGAAATTCCCCCTGTTCCTCCTCCTGGGGGGCAAAAGACAAAAACACGTTTGTCCGGGTATCCCTTAATAACAGCTGGACGGAATTCAACGGCGCTTGAAAGGAATTTAGATCTTACGCAACTTAAAATTACATCTATCAACTTTTCCGAACCCCCCTTTCCTCCCTGCGGGAGAAAAGGACAAAAATTCGTTTGTAAGCATAACTCGGCTCCTAATTACTTTACAATAAAGAAATTCCACATGAGGGACTAGACATGAGTACAAATAAAACATTATCTGTGATTTCAGAATTTTCGATTTTTAAAGGAAGGAAGGGAGAAAATCAATTTTTGGCAGGAAATTTTGAAAATTCCTGATTTGAGTCGAACTCTACCAAAAATGGAATAAAGATGTTGAAAACAGGCTATGCAACTTTCTTAGAATATTTCCTAAAACACATTATTGATTTTTTGTGATCTGCCATTTTTTTTTCTTTGTGTGTGTGTGTGGGGGGGGGGGGGGGGGGGTATGTGTTACAAAGGGCAAATTCGAGACACCCTTTTCAGCGCTAAATTTGTCCTGGAAAATTTATGAGAACTGCGGTCACGAAGTTTGGTGCTTGGATTTTTTATATGCAACCAGCACCTAAAGAAACGGGATTTATTGAAATACCCTCTACCCCTAGCAGGACAGGAAGCAAAAAAATGTTTGTAAGCATAACTCGGCCACTAGACTTGAGTATAAATAAAACATTATGTACGATTTTAGAATTCTTCATTCTTAAAGGAGGGGAGGGAATCATTTTTCGAGGGGGAAATTTAAGAAATTCCGGATTTTTTAGTAGAGCTCTACTAAAGATATTACAAAGGTATTAAAAATAGCCACGTGTCTTCTTTAGAATATTTTCAAAAACACATTTTCGTTTTTTTTTTTTTTGTGATTTTCGATTTTTTTTTTTTTTTTTTGAGGGTGTGGGGGAGTTGCAAATTCAAGACTCTCTGCCCCCCGCTTTAGTGCTAAATTTGTCTTGGGAAAACTATGGGATCTGCGGTCACGAAATTTGGTGCACAAATTGTTTATATGTATCTGACACTTATTGTAACGAGATTTTACGAAATTCACCCACTTAACCCCTTGGGGTCGGAGGGGGGGGGGGGGGCAATAAACATGCGTAAAAATACATTATTCTGTTTGAATTCGCTTTACATTATCTTAGAATGATGCGTTTTGGTGTGTGGATGTTGATTAGGTGTACGCATTATGTACTTTGGTGAGATTTCGCAAAGCTTCTAACTTAGCCGCTGGGAAAGTAAGAAGAGAGTAAGTTGCTGCCAAAGGCAGTGTGGACCCGGAATCCTCACGTTGCGAGCGGGAAAAACCTCTACGGAATACAGAGGAAACTTTAACTTAGAATATTAATAATGTAATGGAATTTTGACAACTCATTTAAGTACAGTGCTCAGCGAAGCGGACAAAGCCTGCTAGTCATTATAATATAATCTAATACATTAGTTGATAGGTAAAAATAAAGTACTAAAATTATTAAAGTTTTTTTTGAAGTTTTTAAAAGTTTTATTTTTTTTTATTATTTATAATTTCTTTTTGTATAATATTTAACATTTTTCAATGATTTAATTGTTCTATGTTTCTGCAGCTGTTGAAATGGGTGAAGAATATTATTATTATAAAGACTACAAGCAAGCTTTAACGTATGTATTTTAATAATTTTTAAATTGCTTTTGTAATATTTTAATATTTTCAATATGCTTAATTAGTACATTACATTTAAGTAGAAATACGAAAATTATGGATTAGTTTTATACCCTCAAGTTTGTCAGAGAATTTTTTGTTTAAATTGTTAATTAGTTATTGGTAGTTTTATTTTAAAATTTTATCCTTGTTCTTAAAGAGTTTTAAGCTTGTTCTTTTGATTGGTATCATTTAATTATTACTATTACTATTATTATTATTATTATTATTTTTTTTTTGTTATGTTGAATTAAATTTTGAAAATTAAATTGTTTTTTTTAAATAATTAAAAAAATCAAATACAGAAATTGCACCATATAGCATCTCAGACTTAATATAATATATAAAAATTTAAAATTAAAATGATTATCTGTAATATTATGTGTAAACTTTTAACAAACACTTTTATCAAACTATTAATTTTATTTTACATAAAAGTTTGATTTTTTCCATAAGAGTGAAAATCCTATTTATTTATTTTTTCTTCTATAGATCATAAGACTGTGATGTGTGAATTGCAGTTTTATATTCATTAAATATAAACCAAATTTAACATTTATAATTCAGGGTTCATATTCCTCAGGGAAAATTTAGAATACTCGGGGAATTTGGATTTTGTTAAAAAAAAAAAAAAAAAAAAGAATATATAAATAAATAAAAAACAGGAAAATAAAAATTTTGATTAAGATTCTGAAAAAAATTGATTATAAAACCTGGAAAGGGAACATTTCCTTTCTCTCATATTTTCTTGTTTAACTTCATGTTTGACATTCATATGATTAACTATCGTGAAAACCCAGTGGCAGAAACATCGCAACAGGGCGACATAGTCGCGGATACAGAAAAACGACTTGAGGACAGTTTTTGTCTGCACTAATAGAAAAAAATTTCCGCAATTTTGAGACAGTCTTTGTCTGCACTAATAAAAAAAATTGCCTGCAATTTTCGGACAGGTCTTTGTCTGCAGTCATAAAAAAATTGTCTGCAATTTACGAAGATTTTTCACCCGCCATAATGTGCTACTGATGTATGACACCAGCTTCAAAAGTGCTAATTTCATTTAAAACTGCTCCAAAACTTCTCCTCCACTTTGAAATTCACTTATAAAAATTTCTGTATCAAAACTAAAACTAATACTTTTAATATTTATAATTATTTATATTGTGTTGTGTCAAACATTGCTATAAAATATTTAATTGAATGAGTTCAACTTATTTTTGTATAATTGTTTATACATTGTTCTGTAGTAAAATTGTATTCATGTATTGTTGCATGGGATCACCACTTTTGTTATGATCCCCCCCCCCCCTCACCCCAAGATTGCCGCTATTAGTTTGCAGTCTTTTTGAGTGTAAGCCATTTTCACCCCTGATTATATGCAAATTTTGCAGACAGACTATGAAATTTTAAAAGCCTGTCACAAACAGCTACAAAACTTTCTGCCACTGGGCGTGAAAATACACACATGAATAGTGATTTCTATGTGAATTTCTATCATGATCAGCAATACTATGACATCATACAGTGGAAGTTGAAGTATTTTCTCCTGTCTAGAGGAATGTTTCTTCTAATATGTCACTAATATTTTTTTGAAAATTATCTGGAAAACTCAATTTCCCCCCCCCCCCCCCCCTATATTTGAGTATGAATCCTGTAATTAATATTTAACTTTAAGTAAATGAATTTTTTTAAACTATTTTAGCCTATTGAAGCATGTTCTTTGGGATTACCGTACTGAAAAATGGCGTCCAATTGTTTCAAGTATTCTATCTACTGCTTTAAGATGTGCTTATCTGTCAGCTAACATTCAAGAATATATTTCTCTGGGAATTGAGATGATCAGTAATTGTATCCTTCACATTGATTAATTAATGCTTGTTAAATAATGAATTATGAAAGATTCATCAATGTTCGTAATCTATGAGAAGAATCCAAGTCATATTTTCAAACTAATAGTCAAATATTTATTCTTTTACTAAAAATGTTTTTAAATTTAGTACAGTGTGCAATTGATCATTTGAAACTAGTCATCCAAAATTATATTTCAGTTGACTAACTTAATATATATAGATGTGTACAGGGTAACCACTAGTCAGGGAAAATCAGGGATTCATGGAAAAGTCATGGAATTTAAGTGAGTCTGGAAAAGTCATGGAATAGTCAGGGAATTTTGACAAATTTTGTCGGAATAAGCCATACTTGAAAACTTTTTATTGGACATTGCTAAATTGGTCACTAATTTTGTGATTTTTTTTTTTTTTTTGAAGCAAGCAGCAATAGTCATGGAGAAGTCAGGGAAAATGGTGAGGAATAGTTATGGAAAAGTAGGGAATTTGGGAAAGTTCTAATGTTAGCTACCCCGTTAAAAAATAAAAAAATATTTCAGCAAAAGAAAATTGATATATAGAAAAAATAAGTTTTATTAACAAAAATTAATTAATTAATTAAAACAATCTGTTTCTAGTTTTTCCTTCCCCCCCCCCCTTTTTTTTTTCTTAAAAAAAAAAAAAATAAATAAATAAATAAAATGATAAAATAAAATTACATACTCTTTAAAAAATTATATATATTTATCCCTATTTTGGGTATAAGCAAATAACATAATGATTTTTGTAAAAAATAAATAGAAATCACCCTTATTTCTATTCCTTCATAGTAAGTAGTTTTAAAATCATTAGTTAATCAGGATTTGAAGCGTTTGGTTTAAAGCAGTCTTTTATTTTTATGAGGGTTTCATGAGATTCTTATACATTTCAAATTCTGATTGATATATTTGTCTTGAGTAAGAATGTTTTTAAAACTTTATTATTATTTTTTAAATTTTCAAATTAAAAGTTTAATTTTCATTAATTATTTTGAAATAGTGATTAATTTTTGATTAAAAATATTTAAGAAACAAAGGCAAACATATACATTCTATAAGTCTAATGGATGAATTTTGCTTCAATGAGTAACCTGTTATCCAGAAAAAAAAAAAAAAAAATGGTTATCAGAACAGTCTCATTGTAGTTATTCCAAATAATCGGTTCCCTACTGTATATTACAGCTGAAATATTATGTGGCTTTTTCTTCCCCAGTATATTTAGGATTTTAGTTTAAGTAATATAAAAAATAATTAAGACATTTCACTATAGAATTCTTTATTGTTTCTCATGTGTTATTTTTGAGTTTAATAGTATAAATATTTTAAAAATTGTTAATTATTCAATGCTAAAGTTAGTATTCGGAATTTCTGTTCTTGCCACATTGTATGTGTTTATCCTTAAAATTTTTATTTTGCTCCTTAATCTCAAAACTGCAGGGATAATTTGTAGCACAGATGAAAAGTCTATAGTGCAGAATAATATTAACAACATCCTACAGGTAAAAAACATTTTAAAGTAAAGGATTTATAACTTCGACCAAATGCAAGTTACATATCTGTACTGATAAGTATAAAGGATTTAAGTCCATATTCTTGATTCTTCAGGAGACGAAAAATAAAGTTATTCTAATTAAAATCTAATCAGAAGAATCGATTAGGGAAAAGGGATTTCGTTGACTTATACCCTTTATACCATTCAATGATTGTCAACCTTCATTTAATATCGAAAAAAAATTGAATAAAATATTTTATACCATACATGAATGCTAAATTTCTGATTTGAATCTTTTTTTACTAATGAATTTTCTCAGAGACTAAATGACCTAGATTTAAAACCTTTGTACCAATCGATAGAGAATTTTTTTCTGAGTCTGACAATGTACTTAACTCAAAATCAACAATTTTGGACTTAAATCCTTTATACTTATCAGTACAGATATTTTCCATAGAAAGACCGACAAGAATGAAAAGTGACCAGACCAGGGATCAAACCTAGATTTCTGATATTATGCATCTATGCTTGCTCTATTAACTGATATTCTTGTTTATCTAAAACATATAACATACGTTTGCTTGAAGTTATAAATCTCCAATTATTCATTGTCATTTGCGAATGTTTGGGTTCGAAAATATTAATAAATTTATCTATAAGAGTATGTTGTTATTATTTGAAAAATTGATAAATATTTTCAACTTTCAAGTGAGTGAATAATGCCAGGGAGAAGTCAGTGGATAGCTCAGATGATAAAACAATAGCAGTTATACCAACAGGGTAGCGATAATTCGGGAAAACAGGGAAAAATCAGAATATTTTATCAATCTGGAAAAATCAGAGAATTTTGTTAAAACACTTAAAAATCATGGAAATTTTCATTTTTGCCCAGCAAGTATGACTGAAAGATCACCAAACAGGTGTTATCTTAACCATGATTGCACAAGATTGACTGCTTTCTAGTTGAATCTCACCAAGTTAACATTAAACTAATAATTATAATTAACCATTTTTAGTGCTAAAACTTGAGAAATAATTTTATGTCTTGATGTTTAACATGTTGCACAATTAAAAATGAGTCATATTTTTTATAATTTTGTAATTTCTCCAAAACTTTGATTTTTGAATTTTATTTTCCTTTTTGTACATGAACAAAGAAAAAAAATAAAAAGATTGAGATATTTTTACCCATCAGTATAGTTTTTTTAATGCATGTTATGCAAAAGTGAGATATACACAAAATTATGGAATGTATATAATAGGTAACAGAAATCATGGAAATTTGTCGAAATTAGTCATGAAAATCATGGAAATATCAGGGAATTTTTTTTTTTTTTGAATTTCTGTGGCCGTCCTGGCCAAGTACCTAGGTTAACCCCCCCCTAACCTGGATACTTTTTGCTTTAAAATTAATTTACATTTTAAATTTAAAATATGCTTCTTATAATTTGGTTGATATCACAAATACTAACTAACCAAAATTCACTCGTCTAACTGCATAGTCACTTTTAATACAACAACAAAGAAAAGCAGAACGTTGATGCCTCTGGCTGTGGTTCAGTGATTTAATGTGAACAGTTAAAAAATGAAATTTTCAAAATAAATGCAATTAATTTGTTTTTAGGCTTTCAATGGACCTGTGTATGCATGTAAAGTTCAATTTAAGAAAAAATATTAAAATAAATAAATTAACAATTAAATTTGTTGACAAAAATTTTCCTCCTTTTTGTGATTTTTGGCCAAACTAATGGTAAATTTTTCTTAAATATATGTTATCAGCAAAAAGAGAATGACATGGTCTTAACGGCTTTCTTCACTTACCGTCGCCGGAAGCCCGAGCCAATGTTATTCTATGAAGAAATTTTTTTTACAAATAACTTATTAACTAATACATATTTTTAAATTCTATTTTCACATTCAGGAAATTTCCAACTGTTAAATTCACAGACCTTTTTTAAAAATGTATTTTTTTTTTTTTTTAATATCTTATTTTGAAATTGCAAAATGAAAAAAATTTCACATATTGAAAATTCGTATTTTGAAACTTCAAAATAAAAAATAAAAAAAATACATTTTTAAAAAAGGTCCATCAATTTAACAACTAGAAATTTTCAGAATGGGAAAGCATAATTTAAAAATATGCATTAGTTAATAAGTTATTTGTAAAGAAAATATTCCCATAAAATAACATTAGCTTTGGCTTCTGGTGGCGGTGAGTGAAGACAGCCCTTTAGTAAAAAATATTCAGCTTTGACATCTTATTTAATGCAATGATTGAAAAAGAGGATTATTTTGTGATAGTTTTTGTAATCAGAGCCATTGTCTGCAGGGGTCTTGTGGAGAGGGGAGGGGGGGGGGGTGAGACTGGCTCCCTAGTTATCTTCAATGGTCAAAAATGAGCCCTTTAGCTGCCAGGTGGTGTAAGTCCAAAAATACCATTTTTAGAAAATAGGGTTTTGTGTTCATGCTCACAATTAATTCTAATGTATCACAATTAATTCTAATTGCTCTCAGGGGCATAAATATAAACGGATTTACACCACTTGGCAAATGAATAGAGGCCCCTTTGAGGAACAATATTATACCTCTAACTCAATTTTGTAAATTTTGGACTTACACTGCTTGGCAGCAAGGGGCTCAAATGAAACACACTATTTAATTTTGAAGTATGGGGTGAGGCATACTTATTGAAGCCCCATATTGCCCTATGTCTCTCTGCCCTTGCATTATTGTAGAATGTGATTCTTGAGCAGAATAGATAACACTGGGAGCATGACTGCTATGAAATGAAGGCTATTCTTATTATGAAGATTATGAGATTATATATGTATATCTATAATGATGATCTAATAAGCATAGCAGAAGCCAAGCAACACATACAAGATCACTGAAACACCAATGACCAATAAGATTTTTTTATTTTTATTTTTTTATTTTTATTTTTTTATTTTTATTTTTTTTAATCAGTGGATGAAATACACTAATGTAAAGAAACCAGATTTATTAATTAACAGACTGCAAAACAAACGAATCAATAAAGTAGCACATCAAATCTTAACTTAAAACCATAAACTTATCGAAATTAATAAAAAAATAACCTAAGAAACACATGATAGGAAGGAAGGAAGGAAATTTTCAAAGCAGATGAATAACAAGGAAACCACGAAGCAACAATGAAATTCACTGATTGATTACATTGTGTTTAGGTAAGATTAGAATTTTAAGAATAGTTGACAACTCAAAAAGGAAGAAACTGAAATTTTATTGGAAAAAAAAAGTTTGCATAGTAATGCACAGTAAATGCAACAAGCCTTCTGCTTTTTTTTTTTTTTTTTTTTTTTTTAATTTAATTTCACAAACCCACCCATCCATTATATATAAATTATCAATGATTTGTTATTCTATTTGTTTTTTTCATACAAAGCAATGCATTATATTGTATGACTTTTTAAAACTTTGAAATATTGATAAATTTTAATATAATATATTAGTAATAAGTTATCTCTTCTTTTTTTAAGGGTAAACTTTTATTTCCTATGCCAGGAATATCTGAACAAGATAACAAAGAAGCTGAAAAATTGTGGAAAGAAGCCAATAATTCTCTTAAAGATCCGTTGATATTTACAATACAAATGGCTTCTGTAGTTCCTTTTAGTAAGATTATTTCTATTTTTTACTTAAAATACAGATTGTTCTATATGTTACATTATTCATTTCCTTTATAAAAGTACATTTATATGTGTATATACTGGATAGTTGTCATTGATTTTTACTTACAAACAAGATCCTAAAATTAAAATGAGTAAGCAGATTGCCACCGAATATGTTATATGGACTATTCACTAAATACAAAGAAATAACTAAATAATAATTTTAAAAAGAAAGGAATTGATTAAAAATGTGCACTAGATGGTGCTTGGCACAAAAAAAGGCAAATTTAAGAAAGGTAATATTTCGCATTCAATCAAAAAATAATCTGCAAATATGGAATTGTTAATTTGTTCCGTGTCATTTTCTTTGTTGAATTTGCTATTTTTCTATGCAAAGTGTGACCTAATAGACATTTGTGAGCCAAAGATATTTTCAATTCTATCATTTTTATAAAATTATACATACAAAAGGGAAAATAAATCTATATATATATAAAAATGAATTGCTGTTCGTTAGTCTCACTAAAACTCGAGAACGGCTGAACAGATTTATCTTATCTTAGTCTTGAAATGTTCGTGGAGGTCTAGGGAAGGTTTAAAAGGCGAGAAAAAATTGAATAATTTCCGGGAAAACCCTAAAAACAGCCCTTTTCTATTTCCCATACAAACGTTTTCTAGAGTCAATTTGAACTTTATTGCTATTCAATAAAGTTTAGGTGTGTTCCTAACGTCAAAGAGTCAATTTGCAATTTATTACCGCTGCATGAAGTTCAAATTCAATCATATCTATGAAAATAGTCTTCGCGTGTGCTTTGGAGGATCTAATGTCGCGTTCCGAAAATAAACAAAAGTGAATCGCGAACGCGACAAAAAATGTATTTTAGCTAACTTCAGTTGTAACTGTATCAGATTATTTATTTCACACTTTTCAATTTATTATTATTTATTTCATGCTTTTTGTCACAAATTAAGTTTCTGAACACAACCATAATATTTGACATTAGATTTGACAACCAACTAATATGTCAATCATTCTGTCGCACTTCAGAACACGGAGATTTATGGCTTAAAGGTAAACTCCAAAAAAAATAAATAAAAAAATCAGAACACGGAAAAAAGTATTACGATTGACGATATTGTGTTACGATCATGGTTACGATATTCTATGAGTGCATCCTTCTATCTTTGTGAGTGACAATTACCGCTACGTGTGCGAGAACTTTCTTTACTTTTGTGATCCTTTGTGATAGTGACATTCCAAGTAGTGTGCTCTTTTTTTGTTGATATTTTGTGATAGTGACACTTTACTGTTAAGTTACTGTTAAGTGAGCGAGAAATTTTCTCACTTCGATTAATTACGTTACGATGCCGAGGAGAAGACGACCTGACTTAGGTCGTCGCAGTCAATCAAATGTGCGAAGAGCTACCTCACGTGCTAACCGCACTGATGACCAGAGGGAGACAGATCAAGAAAATAGTCGTATTGCTATGTCAGAATTGCGTTATTTAGTGAGTGACAATGAAGTGGATAGGCTTAGAATGCAACGAGTTCGTGCACATCAAACACAACAACAGCGAGCACGACATAATGAAATTGAGCGAATCCGCAGACACAGTGCTCCTGTGATTCTTGAACGAGCTGCATTCCACTATGATCCGGCAATTGATTATTGTGCCGACAAATCGGTAACAATTGGGGAAATGAAAATAATTTGTAAATATTGTAAGACGTTAAAATACACTGGTGAATCTACTGGATTATGTTGTGCTGGAGGCAAAGTAAAATTGCCACAATTGGTCCCACCACCAGATCCTTTACGCTCTTTAGTTTCTGGGATTGGAAATGATTCTAAGCACTTCTTGGCCAACATTCAGAAATATAACAACTGTTTCCAGATGACATCATTTGGCGCTACACATATTATACAGGACAATTTCATGCCCACTTTCAAGGTATTATACCAGAATATTTTTTTATAATATTCAAGTTTGTACTAAAATATATAACGGAAGGGGGTATCAACCCTGAAGGAGGTGAATGTGCTCATGAAACTCAACAACTTTCCCCAAAGAACATAGGTCGAAATATGGAAAAAAAATTTGGCCCTCCCATAGTAAATCAATCAGCTGGTAGTCAGTTTTGTACGGGAGGGCCAAATTTTTTTTTCATATTTTGACCTATGTTCTTTGGGGAAAGTTGTTGAGTTTCATGAGCACATTCACCTCCTTCAGGGTTGATACCCCCCTTCCGTTACACGCTGTATATATGAAATAATTAATGGACAAAATTTAAAATATTACAGATACAAGGACAAATTTATCACTTACTGGGGGCACTATTACCACTACCTGATGCAGATCATCAATTTTTACAAATTTATTTTATGGGCAATTCAGATGCGGAAGTTGATAATCGTTGTGCTCACAATCCAATAGTGAAGAGAACCATTGTCCAAGAATTACAAATGTTTCTTCATCAGAATAACAATTTAGTAAACATGTTCAAAATAGCATTGGATCGGATGCCATCTGATAGCCATAATATTATCATTCGAGCTGACAAAACACCTGCCGGTGAACACACAAGGAGGTTTAATTCACCTAGCATTGATGAAGTGGCTGTTATCATTGTGGGAGAAAATTTACAATCTAGAGATATTGTGCTTCATCGTCGGAATAGTGATTTAAAACGTGTATCTGAAACACACAGGAGCTATGATGGATTACAATATCCTTTGATCTTCTGGCAGGGGGAAGATGGATACCATTTTAATATCAAAATGGTAAATCAAGTAACAGGTAAATAAATTGAGCAGGATTAAATAATATTTTTAAATTCAATTCATCTAAGTAACATTTATCATTTTTGATTGCAGGTGCTGAAACCAACAAAAAAGTTAGTGCTATGAATTTCTATTCATACAGACTCATGATCCGTCAAGGTGAAATAAATCATATTTTGATGTGTCAACGACTTTTTCATCAGTTTGCAGTTGACATGTATGTCAAAATTGAGACTGAACGATTAACATACATCCGTTTGAACCAACGACAGCTACGATCAGAGGAATACATTCATCTCCGTGATGCTATAAATGCCGATGGCAATGTGAATAATGTAGGAAGAATGACAATTTTGCCAGCCACTTATATAGGAAGCCCACGCCACATGCATGAATATGCTCAGGATGCTATGTCATATGTTAGGCATTATGGCCGCCCAGACTTATTTGTTACATTCACATGTAACCCAAATTGGTCCGAAATCAAGAGGGAATTGCTACATAGCCAAACACCAGTTGTTAGACATGACATAATTGCCAGAGTTTTTAAACAAAAATTAAAATCTCTGATGAATTTCTTAATAAAGCATTGTGTGTATGGCCGAGTCCGTTGTTGGATGTACTCTGTAGAATGGCAAAAGCGTGGATTGCCACATGCGCACATTTTACTCTGGTTAGTGGACAAAATAAGGCCAGATGAGATTGATTCCACAATTTCAGCTGAAATTCCAGATGAAACAGTTGACCCAAAATTGCATGCAGTAGTTACCAAACACATGATACATGGACCTTGCGGACTTTTCAACTACAATTCACCCTGTATGGTCGATGGCAAGTGTTCCAAGCGATACCCAAGAGACCTGCTTGCTGAAACCATAACGGGAAATGATGGATACCCATTGTATCGTCGGCGATCAGTTGCGGACAATGGGCAATCGGTAGTTGTGAAGGTAAGAGGACAAAATGTTGATGTAGACAATCGTTGGATTGTGCCATACTCGCCAATATTGTCCAAAGCTTTTGAGACTCACATCAATGTGGAATATTGTAACTCTGTAAAGTCGATAAAGTACATATGTAAATATGTTAACAAAGGCAGCGATATGGCTGTCTTCGCTGTAACCAATGCAAATGATGAAATATCACAGTACCAGATGGGGCGCTATGTAAGTAGCAACGAAGCAATTTGGCGTATATTTTCATTTGCGATCCATGAAAGATACCCTACAGTAATCCATTTGGCAGTCCATTTAGAAAATGGTCAACAAGTTTATTTTAATGAATCGAACGCGGCAGACAGAGCGGCACGTCCACCATCGACAACATTAACAAGTTTCTTCACAGTCTGTCAAACTGATGATTTTGCTCGCACTTTGCTGTATGCTGACATGCCACGCTATTACATATGGAATGCATCATCGAAATCGTTTCAGCGTCGAAAACAAGGAACACCAGTTGAAGGACATCCAAATGTATTTGCTTCAGACGCTCTGGGTCGCATCTACACAGTACATCCAAATAACGATGAATGTTATTATTTGCGATTGTTGTTGGTGAATGTTCGTGGTCCGACATCGTTCAAACAACTGAGAACAGTTAATGGACAGCTGTGTGCGACTTACCGTGAGGCATGCCAACTATTACATTTACTTGAGAACGATTCGCACTGGGATGATACGCTCAAGGATTCCGTAATATCTTCATCGCCGCATCAAATTCGTACATTGTTTGCGATTATCATATCGACATGTTTCCCCTCGAATCCAAAAGATTTGTGGGTTAAGTATAGAGATGACATGTCTGAGGATGTTTTGCATCGTGTTCGCCGTGAAACTTTGAATCCTACACTACAAATGACTGAAGAAATTTACAATGAGACATTGATCATGATAGAAGATATGTGCTTATTGATAGCAAATAAAGTATTGTCGTGTTTGGGAATGACAGCACCCAATCGTCATATGCACGATGCATTAAACCACGAGTTGCAAAGGGAACAACAGTACGACATTGAAGCATTGGCCGAAACAGTTCGTACAAATGTTCCACAATTAAATCAACAACAAAGAATTGCGTACGACACTTTGATAGAAGCTGTGAACAGTGGATCTGGTGGAATTTATTTCCTTGATGCTCCCGGAGGAACCGGAAAAACGTTCTTAATTTCATTGCTTTTGGCGAGGATCAGATCGCGAAATGATGTTGCTCTAGCATTGGCTTCATCTGGAATAACTGTTACTCAGCTAGAAGGCGGACGAACTGCGCATTCTGCCTTGAAATTACCATTAAACATGCAAATCACCGAAACACTAATTTGCAACATCGCCAAAAATAGCGCAATGGCCAAGATCCTACAGGTATGCAAATTAATTGTTTGGGATGAATGCACAATGGCCCATAAGAGGTCACTGGAGGCGCTGGACAGAACATTGAAAGATCTTCGTGACAACCAAAATATTTTTGGTGGGGCCATGATTCTGTTGTCAGGTGATTTTCGTCAGACTCTTCCAGTTATTCCCCGATCAACTGTTGCTGATGAACTAAATGCATGCCTAAAATCATCTAATTTGTGGCAGTACGTAAAGACACTCCAATTAACAACTAACATGCGAGTATTTTTGCAACATGATGAAACTGCAAATGTGTTTGCGAAGCAGTTGTTAGATATTGGAAATAATAAAGTTGCAATGGACACCTCGACCGGATTCATCACATTACCCACAGATTTCTGTCACATCACAGATTCAAAAGAGGAGCTTATTCAGCGTGTTTTCCCAGATATAGCGCAAAAGTTCAATAACCATAATTGGCTGGGTGAACGAGCAATATTGGCAGCGAAAAATAAAGATGTTGAGGATCTCAATGCGACCATTCAGAATTTTCTTCCAGGACAGTTGGTTTCCTTCAAATCAGTTGACACCGTTATGAACCAGGATGACGTAGTCAACTATCCCACGGAGTTTTTAAATTCACTGGAATTGCCTGGATTACCACCTCACAATTTGCAGTTAAAAGTAGGATCAGTTGTCATCATGCTGCGTAACATTAATCAACCTCGACTATGCAATGGAACAAGACTGGCTGTGAAAAAGCTGATGAATAACGTCATTGAGGCAACAATCATAAAAGGAAAATACAAAGGAGAGGATGTCTTGATCCCGCGAATACCGATGATTCCAACGGATTTACCATTCGATTTTAAACGCTTACAATTTCCAGTACGTCTGGCCTTTGCGATGACAATAAATAAATCGCAAGGACAGTCTTTAGAAGTTTGCGGAATCAACTTGGAGTTTCCCTGTTTTGCGCATGGACAATTATACGTCGCGTGTTCGCGCGTCGGAAAACCGTCTTCTTTGTTTATTTACGCACCACAAAACAAAACAAAAAATATAGTTTATGAGAAAGCTTTAAATTGATTAACAAACTGTATCATAACAGTGTGTGTCTGTTAATAAAAATTTAAACCTTATAAATAGCCAGTATTTCAGGAAAACTCTGTTTTTTTAAGTAAGCAACATGATGTGTCGAAAATAATAATAAAACTTCATGCTTCATTAAAAAAATGCTTTTTTATTCAATACGTTTTGTTTGTTTTGAAATTAATTTATACAAAAGTTTAGGTCTTTTATTTATCGATTGAGGCAGTACGAAGTCTGCCGGGTCAGCTAGTAAATAAATAAAATAAATCAGTCATAAAAAGAATGGAAGAATCCATGGAGGAAAAAAAGTGAAATGAAACAGAAGTTTGTGAATTAAAAAAAAATTCAAAGAATTTATATTTTTGTGGGTTTATTATGTCTGCAATAAACGACAATGATTTTGCAAAGTATAACTAGATAGATGATCAACAATCGTAATAATATATAATTCATCTTTTTTAAGGTTAAATTATTGTTTTGTTATTCTGTATACATCATGATTTAAAAATTTCTATCCTTAAATTTTGCTTAACGCCTGCACTTCCCTTTAATTTACTGTCTAAAATTTTTTTTTTTTTAAAGGTTTATAGAAATATATATATATGTATAGCTGGTATTAGCTATAAATTTATTCTTCATATCCTTTTTTCTTGTCAATTTATTTGCTTGCATACAAACTTTCAGATAATAACAGAGAATTAATATATATGTTCTTTTTTTTTTTTTTTTTTTTTTTTTAAGTTGAATGCAAAGCTGGATTTGTATCAGAAAATTATATGGCTGATCAAAGAGTAACTGTAACTGTATATCTAAGGTAAGGATAGTTTTAAATTGTGAAATTAAAAATGCTATATTTAATTAAAGGATTTCATCGATATCTTTATGTAATAGAAACTTTTCATTTTAACCTTGGCTCTTAGTATAATGCAGCAATGCTCTTAACGTCTTAAGTGTCATGCTTTGCCTAGATGTAATCTCTTGTCTGGTTACTTCTGGTCCTTCTTTTTAAAATTAGTTTTTTGTCTTTCTTTAAGAAATTGTACTCTTGTAGCGTTGATACATAATTCGAAACAACTTCAGTATACACCCACTACGATATTTGGCGATTTTTTGTTGGCGATTATGGCTAAATCATACAGCTGAAAATCATAATCTAAATCATAAAACATAAAATCACAAATCTAAAATAAACAACATATAGGCTGCCATATTATATCGCAAACAGTCCAGAATGACATCGTTATCGTTCAAAACGGCACCAAAGAAAAATCGCCAAACATCGTTGTGGGTGTATATCGAAGTTGTACCCATAATTCAACCATAATAAAAGTTGCATTTACTAATAAATACCCAGAAAATAAAACTGGATAATTAGCAAATAATGAATTCATCCTTCAATAAGTTAGAGAAATATATATGACTTACTAGACACAAGAGGATACAATCCCCCCCCCCTCTCCCTCAAATAATTTTAAGGCAAATCATCCCTAATTCAAAAATATTATTAAAAGATTTTTTTCTCAAACATTTCTGTTACATTGAACGTTTTGCCAAACCCTGCTAATGCTTATGGTTAAAAGCAAATAATTTTTCATTACATTCAATTTACATTATTTAAAAAATATGTAATTACTCAATAATTAATCTAATAGAAATCAATGTACGCAGTTTATTTAAAATAGTTGTGTAGAATAATTTCATTTTATTTATTTATTTTTAAATGACTCTTGATTGCTACTTTAAATTAGCTCCCAAATTTGTATTAAAGGATGTTTTTATACAAATTAAAGTTCATTAAAAAAGTTAGAAATTGATTTATATTACATACTTTTGAAAAGTAATTCATTAAAAAAAGAAATTATAAATTATATTTCATATCTGAGTATAACTTTTTGAAAATTTGTGGAAAATTCTTCGTGGATTTGTTTTTATGTTTTTCATTAAATATTTGTTTTGATTAATGTAATAAAATCAAAATTGATCAACTGTAATGATTTAGAGAGGTCATTAATAAAAGGACTGTTTTTAGTTAGGAAACATTTCTGTAATTTCATTTTGTAAAATTTATTATTATTTCCTCCCCCCCCCCCAAATCTTTTTATTTCTTTCTCGTGTCGTGGTCCAAGCTCACGTATCTAAAGCTCACACTAGAGGAATCGTGGCTGAAGCTCACATACACCAGTATCTCGTGTTCCAAGCGCACAAATATATTCACCCCTTTCCCTGACGCATCAGCTTGAGAGGTGGGAAGAGACTAATTCCTTTTTCCGAAGAGCAAAGTGTGTGTGTGTGGGGAGGGGGGGGGGTAGAGGAAGATTTTTTTTTCGAAGTGCAATTCAGTTGATGAGTTATTATTTTTTTAACTAGGGCAGGAACTAGGAATAAAATAATTAAATAAAATTATTTTCTGCTTATTTACATAAGTTTAACAAAAACACTTTCGGGAGTGGATAAAAAAAAAATATATATTGGAATGCCTTTGTTATCAAAGTTAATTGTTGTAATTGTAAGTGTTTTTTAACTAAAAATCGGAACTCAACAATACGAAGGTACAGTCTGAAAAAAATAAATAACATGCCCACCTAAATCATCAACAAATTGATAAATCGATTTCTGGTAAAATATTTGTAGGTTATAATTCAAAAGTTATGTTTGGAGTATAAATTTGGCAGTCAATGTTACTGAAAATATACATTGTTATCAAATTTTAGTGTAAGATAAAGTAGTCTGAGTGCCACACCAAATTTTTTTGTTGAGATTTATGATCAACTTTCCCTCACGTTTTTATCCCAGGCTTGGGACTGAGCAGTATCAGTTGACACAGGCGGTTTAAAAGTTACAGGCAATTGCCCCTGTTTTTTTATGCAGCAGGCTGAAAACTTGCCATTGTCATTTTTACTAAATTATTCCGTTATTCCATTTTTGTCACGTAACTTAGGGAGGCCAAATATTTTTGTAGATTATTTGATCGTCTTTAGTCTTGCATAATGTTTTCAATTTTTTTCATCTAATTGCACATAAACTTTTCTTCGATCTTCGGCCCCGGTCTAATCTTTCGGTCTAATCTAATCCCACCTGTCAAGTTGATACGTCGGGGGAAAGGGGTGAATATATTTGTGAGCTTGGGACACGAGATGCTAATCTATGTGAGCTTCAGCCACGATTCCCCTACTGTGAGCTTGAAGCCTGTGCGCTTCGACCACGGCGCCTTCTTTCTTGGCTAAGCACACAATATAAAAATTTTGGCTGATTTTATTTTTGTCATCCTGTAATGATAATAATAAATAAAGCCAATGCAAAATTTAATATATTTTTAAATAAAAATAAGTTTCTGCTCATTCTTACAATTTTCATCTAAAAAAAAAAAAAAGTTAAATAAAGCTTTTTTTTTAAAACCATTATTTAAAAGATTGACGATTTGTTTGTTATTATCTGTATATTTAATATATATCATCTCTCTATATATTCATTTAAACAGGGTTGCCACACTACCTGGAAAACCTGGAATAGTCAGGAAATTTGAAAATTAACTATGAAAGTCAGGGAATTTGAATATTTTTGCCAAAATCTGGAAAAGTCAAGGAATTTCATGAGATGATTGTAAAAAAAAAAAAAAATAATAATAACTCTTCCTCCAATGTAGAGTCATTTTTCCTGTTTTTTATTTTTAGCTTCTGCCATTTTATATTAGTGTAGTGGTACCATAATTATTTTGGCCTCAGCACAGCCAATGCACAATATATGGCTAGACTGGAATTTTCTTAGAACACGTCTGGAAAACCTGGAAAAGTCAGGGAATTTTATTCTCCTATTTGAGTGGTAATCCTGTTTAAAAATGTAGCGTTTCTTTTTACCTTTATATACACACTCTGAATAACCTCTGCTTTTACAAAGATTTTTTTTTTCAGATATAAAATTCTAAATTTAAACCTTTTTGGCTGTTTTTTTTTATTATTATTTCTAGAAAATTTATGTTTTTTATGTAGGTAATTTCTTATGTAGGTAATAGGTAATTTATTTTCGATGCAGGTAAGCATTGATTGCAACCACTTGCAGATACTCTGAAGAACTCATGATGTTGTTGTTGATTTTTGTGTTTACAATTGAAAATTCTTTTGTGTTTGTTGATTTGTATTTTAATTTTTGTTGGAAATTTAAACTGTGAAAATTATTTAAATGAATATAACCCATTGCTTTTTATAGGATGAACTGCCCACAACCAATGTCTTTTTCCAAATTGACCGTTTTATTTAGCAATGAGGTGAGAAGACTAATGTTTACTCAGTTTTAAAATATGATTGAAATAGACGTGTATGAACTGTGATATATGTACATTTTTTTTTTTTTCCTAGTATTACAACCAATTTTGTGAAGTGCCGTCAGCTAATAATAAAATAAGTCACGGAGACGATGCCAACATGCACAAGTTGTATCTTGTTCCACGAAACACATATACTTATACTTTCAGCTTCATTCCTGACTTAAATGACATTGGAAAAGCCATACAGGTAAATTCTCATTTTCTTTTTAAGCATGGATTAAAATTCTGTAAATGCATATTAGCATATATTTTATTTTTTACTTTCTTCTATATTTATATGAGAAAAACTTTAGATTTATGAAAAATTTCAATTTTGGATTTTTGCTGAATTTAGACATTTTGGATGTCCTAAACACAATATCACTATTTTCAAAGAGACGTGTAAAAAAAAAAAAAAAAAAAAAAAAAAAAACTTGTTTGCATGAAACAAATTTTGAGCGTCCTTTTTAATTTGAAAATTAAATCCCAGAATTCCTGAATATTTAACTGTATTTTCACTTGATCATGCTGATTAAATTTTTGGTTTATGAATCGTCCCTATACTAAATTTGGTAGCAATCTACTTGCCTATTTTAATGGACCCTTTCCAGTTTCATCTGCTCAATCATGTGATAGAGGAAAACGAATAACCGAATTCAATTAAATATTGCTCTTAAGAACAAAAATGTTAATATTTAATATAAAATAAAATATAAGTAATATTGTGCATTTGTAAACAGTAGAATAGTTATATTTGTAAATTTAATAATTTTTTAAAAACACTTTACGTGTTTATTTATTTTCAACTGTAAGAATCGATTTTTTTATGTTCTAGTGTAACTGTTACATTAACTGATTTAGCAATAAATAATAGCTTGTTCTTGTGGAATGTTTATGGATTATAATTTTAAATTTAAAATGTTTTCATTTAATTTAATTGCATAAAGGTGTTACAACAAGTTAATTAACTTAGTTACTGGTATAAATGGATTTATGCAGTACGATATTTGCACTGTCACTGATTTAAGTACCAAAAATCAGAGTATTTAACATGTTCTTAATGAACATCATTAACAAATATAAACTAAATGATGATTGTAAATGTATACGGCAAACAAAAGGTGATGAATAATGATATAAAATAGATTAAAAATGATGATGTAGAAAAGAATAACACAGATTAAATACGATTGATTAAAAATAAAAATAGAAAATATGTTATTTCAGCAATTGCTATAGATATACAAGACTTCGTCTGCTATTTGTTTTTCCTCTATCATGTGACCTCTGACGTCAGGTGGGAAGAGCCCATTGTAGAAGGCTGTCTTAGTAAAAATTTAATTGCAATGACTTTGTAATTATATTTTAATTTTTTTTAAATTTAATTATTAATAAACAGTCGTTAGTTCATTTGTTTAAAATAATGCACAAAGATAATGAAATTCTTACAGTTACTCAATATTGGCCGAGTGCTTAGTCAAAATTTTACCAAATACCGAGTACCTGATTAAGGGGACATTTCACCTAATTTGGCAGGAATTCTAATTCCATGTTATTGTATGGAGAAATTTATTTTTTAAATAACTCATTACCTAATGTATTTTTTAAAATCCCGTTTATACATTTAGAAAATTCACAACCAGTAAAATGTTTCTCATTTTTCAATTTTTTTTTTTTTTTTTAATTTTTAATTTTTAATTTTTAATATTTTATTTTAAAGGTGTAAAATACAAAAATTAACTAACAGCATTTTTTTGCAAAAACTAATTCACAAACTTATTTTTGATAATTTACATATTTTTTGCATCGGATATGCTAATAAATAACCATTTCATTCTAATAAAAACATTTCTATGAAACTATTTTTACTTTCATCTATATTCAATAGAAGAAAGTGTTGGATTCGTAAAAATTTTAAACTTCCGGTTTTTGATGGATTTACACATTTTGAGAGATCCAGAACACGATTTGACAATTTTTAGAAAATTTCTGTCTGTCTGTGTGACAATTTTGTGGTCACTGTGTCTCAGGAAATACTGCACAGAATTGCATATAATATTATATAGAGTTGCACCTTGATCTAAATTAGTGCCTATCAACTTTTGGTGTCAATTGCTCAACAGGTGGCACTGCTATACTACGATTTCCACAATTTCAGGGAAGCCTATATCTCAGTAACTATTGCACATAATTGCATATAAATTTATATGTAGATGCACCTCAACATAAATTAGTGTCTAACAACTTTTGTTATCTATCTCTCAAAAGGTAGCACTGCTATATGTTGATTTCCACAATTTCAGTTAAGGTTATATCTCAGTTTGTATTCAGTATAATCAAGCAAAACTTGATATGTAAGAAGGCCATTATGTGACATTATGCTGATTCAATTTGGATACATATCAGTCAATAGATCGCAGTCAGCCGCTACTGTACTGCAATGCAGGGGTGCAGAATATGTCCAATCCAGCAATCTAGGATCGGGGAAAATTTTACCCATCTGGGGAAATTCTGCAGAAAAATGTACAAATGATATCGATTTGAACAATGAATTACAAAAATCAGTGTTAAAACTGTTCCCCCATTTTGGGGAAATTTTCATATGGATTGGGGGAAATGTTGGGAGTAAAAACACTTTCTGCACCCCTGCTGCAATGTTCTCCGAGAGCAGGAAGGCTATATCTTAACTTCTATGATATATAACTGTATGAAACTTTATATATGAGATAACCGTTATAAAAATGAATTTTTTAATACTTTATTTATAGTGAATAAAACTGTTTTTCTTCTTTTCTTATATTAGTGTTAGTTTTCTCTAAGATGAAAACTGTGTGCATTCATTATAGCAGATTATTTTAAGATATAATAGTTTTAATAAAATATTTTTACTGAGTGAATTTCTATAGGAAAATATAGAAGAAAGTCTTGTGGTGGCGATAACATACTAGTTTTTATCAATTTTTAAATTCCTTCTAGATAACATCAGTAGCTCTTCAGATGGGTTCTGTTGATTATTTATGTGCTGTCTTGCACTGGACAGCACCACCTGATTCTCAAGCTACTGTTATGCCATATGGTAACTCTCTTAAAGCTGGCTACTTTGGCGATGACCCAACCTTTCAGAACATAATTCCAAAGTCCACTGCAAGGTAAATAGCTTATATACTGCCATAGTTTTAATGGATTTTATGTTAAGTTATATATGTATTTTTATTATTTTTATGTATCAATGTATTTTTATTTTCCTTCCCTGTATTAAAATGTTTTATTCAGACTGCACTAGGGCACCATCCCCTTCTGCTCTAAAAGAGCATATGTTCTCTTTCACAGAAAACGTTGCAATAATGTAAACAGTACGGCTGTATCTATTCTTATTGTCCTTTTATTCTTTATTAATTAAATGTGCCTGTTTGTTAATAGCTTTACTGCTTTTATTACTCTGCTGCAGCTTTGCTCAACATTTTAATGTATATTTTAATCTATATTTAACATTTTTTTAAAAATGTATATTGCAGTAACCTTTAAAAATATATCTTCAAAATCAGGGTGCAAAATTTCCGCTCGCCAGCGGCGAGTGGAATTTGTATTGTGGCGAGTAAAAATTTGGTCTAGTTACAGATAGAATTCTTACATGATATGGTGACAGAAAACATTCTTTTTACAGATTTAAATATGACAAAATCTTGCCATCTTATAACCTCATATTTTTCATATTTAACCTTCTCATTTTTAGATTCTCGGAGTGCCGAGTTGGTGTGTGCGCTACCCGAAATAGCCCCAGCCTGGGAAAGGGAAAATACTTAGTTCATGCAAAAAAGTTTTAATCTCTTCGGCAATCTTCGGCAATTTTTTTTTTTTTTCTCCCACTGTGATTTCTCCAAGCAGAGTGAGAATAGATGAGCAGAGATCCTCTTTGTCCGTCGCCCACTCTCCGAGAGAAGAGAAATGCGAAAGTTTGCCTATGAAATATTGGCACATGAAAATGAGTCCGAGCCCTTTTAAAGATACTGTCAATGTTTATTTTGTAGAATAATGATCAAAAAACAGTTCACATTTTTCAGTTTTTTACTGAAACACTGAACATTTGTGCTTGTAATGATTTGTAAGCAACGATTTTATCGAAAAAGGGATTCTGAAATAGCTATTTCAAATGACAACAATGAACAAGTTATATTTTGTTTTAAAAAGTAACTTTTTTTGTTTATTAACCAAAAAAATTGATGAAATTTGAAATGCAGGTTGGTCTTGTGGGGTACAGACTGTATATTATATTTTTGTGTTCGTGAAAAAAAAAAAAAAAAAAAACGAAAACTGCAGTTTTTAGTCCCACTTCAAAAACATGTGACTTAATGTGAAGTAGATATTTTTTTAAGGCAACAATTAAATTATATTGAGATTCACAAACATACCGTACTGAATGACAATAAGTACATAAGAATTTGGGGATAAAATGAATGAAAAAGACATTTCTGATATAAAAAATTAAGTAAATAAACAGATAAATAAGAAAGCTTAATCCTTCATAATAAAAAGATTTTCACAGGATATTGTTTGACAAAGACTTTTTTTTTTTCGTTTTTTCCTTTAATGACTCTTTGCACATTCATGTTATTAGATATTTTAATCTTTTTCAAATCTCAAATACATTATAATGATTTTTAATTATAGATGACTAGCAGGCCACGCCCGCATTACTGGTCCCTATTTTTAAATGAATCACTATAATTACTGAATTCTTAAAATTGCATTAATTTTTATCACGTGAAAAAAAAAAGAGAAACAAAATCTGATTAGGAAAAATGTTGCACCGGGTTCTCACTGCCTTCGGAAAAAAGTCACAAAATGTTCTAACTCCTATTTCTATTATTTTCCCCCTTCGCACCCCCCCCCCTCCCGTCTATCCTAATAATTTTACGAATTACCCTCCCAATAATTTTTAAAATTCGAAAATATTCGCAATTGATTTGTAGATATCAAAAACCTCTATGTACCAATTTTGAATGATCTAACTCTATTTTATTTTTTTTTGCCCCTCTGCCACTCCCCCTTCCCAGCCCTCCTAATAACTTTACACTTTCGAAAATATCCCCATTCGACTTGTAGGCCTCTAAAACCTATCTGTACCAATTTTGAATGCCCTAACTGTATTTCTATTTGTTTTTGCCCATGAATTTTTTCACCTTTCTGAGCTTATCCTACATAAAGAAATTTTTCATTTTTATTGGTCTTTGTGGTTTCAGTGATCTTGTATCTGGTGCTTGGCTTCTACTACACTTAATAAATCATTATATATATATATATAGGGGAGAGTAGGGAGGGATGGGACAATTTTAACAAAAATATTTTTTACCAATTTAATTTTACCAGTACAACACAGTAAGTTTCAGAGAAACAAATTGGAACATTTTAACGTCTTTTAAAAATATGAATTTGGTGGTAATTATTAAAATATTAATTTTATAAGCCAATTAGCATAGTCATAAAAATGTCCCATCCCTACCTTATATGAGGTAGGGATGGGACATATTTATAAAGTTAAAATAGATATATAGACATGCTATGAAAAATGACGAAAACAGTGGGACACGATGTATGTAAGGTTAATTAATTATGAATACCACCTATTTTATCCAACTTAATGTACCACTTAAATAAAAATTTTCAAATGCTCAATCAGTTCATCTTTTTTTTTTTTTTTTTTTTTTTTTTTTTAACTTTTAGCGGAGAAAATACTGTTTTTTAGTTCAAATATTCAAAATTAAGTTTTTGTTATATTTATATGTTTTGTGGTTTCCTGAGTATTAATAAGGTTTTTAGTGGCTAGTCTGGGTGTGTTTCAGCATATCTCTAGAACAAATATTACCAAGAAATCCTAACTGTAATTGTTGAGTGTAATTTCTTTTGTATATTTTACCATGTTCAGGAAAACTGCTCAGGAATGAAAATTAATTCCCCATACATATATGGTAAATAAAGTATTTTTTTAAAGTTAAAAGGTTAAACAAAAGTCTTGTGAATGCCACACCAATTATTTTCCATGATTTTGAATTTGTTTTGTGCATTTTTTTCTTCCATCTATTCATTCATTTGCCTCTTGATATTTTCTGTTTAAGGAGTATCAGAATCTTCATTCTTCTTCCTTTTCTTACATGTCCCATACCCTGAGCTGCTCTGTCCCACCCCTCCCTTTTCATTATTTTTCAAAAAATAATTTATTATTAGACACATGCTACTTTTAAACTTAATTTTGCTACTAATTCATAAAAGTTATATTATTAGGTATATAAAATATGAAAAGTGATTATGTTGACATCAGTGAGTGACGTTGAAAACTTGCCTAGAAAATTAAGCAATTGTTTACTTTTAGTGTTATAAAATAGTTTTTTTGTTACATAAACTTAGAGAGTTCTCCAACTAAAATGATACATAGCAACAAATATGGGGCTGTAGTTACTTCACCTGGTGTAAGTGTCAAAAATTAAAAACAATGTTTATTTTAAGGTGCCCCATCCCTCCCGACTCTCCCCTATATATTATTTAAAAGAATTTTTGCTTTATTTATTTAATTTATTTGCATTTTACAGGATATTACCAAGGAATGCACAGATTAGCATTGACATTCATCATGAGCCACCTGTCCTTGTAAATGAGTATTATATGTTTTACTTGACGATAAAAAATGATGAAGTCAATAATATCGATAATGTAAAATTAACAGTTGCATTAAAAGAGGGTCAGGAACAGTTCGTACATGATAGCAGTAAGTAATTTTTTTTTCTTCCTTGATTTCAGTAAAATTTCTAAAAGTAGTAAATGTTTATCGATTTTTTATGTATGATATGAACTAGGATTGAGCTATTTATGTTTTAAAATTGATCTTAAATTGTATATTTAAAAAATTAATTATTTTTTCATGATTTTTTTTAACACTAGGGGGCTCTGCTCCCTGCTCGCTCCACTCACCAACCTCCCGAGGAAGGCTTTCAATCACCCCGACTTGTTTCTCTCATTAACCCCTGCTGGATTCTATCAGACTATTCGCAACTTTGCGTTTCATTGAATTGGAATATAAATAATACATAACACAAGAGAAAAATTGAACAATATTATAGAAATCCACCATATTTGGTATCACATTGAAATACACAATATTTAATATTATATTATTTTATATTATATTATAATATGTGAAAAATCTGTCTTAACGTTCGACAGTTTAATAACAATTTGCCATTATTTTGAGAGAAAACATATGTTAGACAGCTAGACATACAAAATAAACAACGATAGCACTAACTGTTTAGAACAGAGAGAAAGTCTTAACATCTAAACGATTTAGCGTTACAGCTTTGGTATACAATCCACTTGTTAAATTTTTGTCACTTTTTGACGATGAATTTTTCGGGTATTATTGCTTGATTAAAGAAATTATGAACTTATTTTTTCTAATGCCTATATTTTTTATTATTGAATTTTTTTTAGTTAATTTAGGGCAATATGATATATTTTTGATATGATATATATTTAGGGTACTCTGCATTTATTTGCAATGCACAGCAAGGTTTAAAATGGTGCTTACAACAGTAAAGATGCAACTTTTTAAAGTGCATTTTTCCTAGAATATGATTTAGTCAGATCCATTGAAAATAAATATCTTACGTGATTATTGCAATTATTTTAAACATTTCATTATTAGTAGTACAACAGGACAATTTCTTTCAGATAGCGATTTTGCATTGTCGCCATGAATTTGCCAAGATGCCGTCAATATCTGATTTTACCATTTCTTAAACTATATTAAATACTAAGTTAAATCGGGGGGGAAAAAAGACACATTTTTTTAAACCTACTGATAAGCGAAAAATTCATCCTTGATTATATTGTAAAAACAAATTGCCAGTTTGGAGTATTCAAGATAGGCCATCACCATTCATAAATTGGATGGCTTTTGAATATTGTGTTGGCAATATTTTCTGAATAAATATTCATGATGGCTCCTGAATACTTGTTGGCGATATCTTCTGAATAATTATTATTGTTGGCAAAATCTACTGGTAGGTATTGATCATGACATCTAAATAGTTGTTGGCGATATCTCCTGAACTTGTGTTAATGATGGCTTCTGAATATTTGTTGGCTACATCTTCTGGATATGTACTGATTACACCTTGATGTTTTTACATATATATTATATAATATTGAATTTAGAAAAAAAAAAAATGTGTGTGGAGAATGAAATATAATGATATTGGATAATTTAATTTAATTTAATTTATAGAGACATCAATGGTACAAGAAAAACTACTTTAGCCATTTTCTTTCTAATAACACGGATAATATTTTACCTGGAGATATTTTGTACATTAAGACCAAATAAAAAATGTTCTTCTTTTTTTCTCTCTTGAATTAAGTTAAAAAATATTTAAAATAAAATTGAAAAAAAAATTGTGCTAAAGCAATGGTACAGTTTAACCTCTTGGCGAAATTTTAAATTTGGCACTGAAGTAGCTTAGACTTTTCTCGCAAAAATCTTGACATGCATAACTGAGATAGATAATTTAAGTCATCGTCAAAATAAATGAAAAATTTAAAATCTGCCAGTGAGGTCCTGTATTAGGTGTAACTAAAATATTTTAGCAATGCAGTTACTTCATTCCATTACATGGAAAAATAGACAAAAAAAAAAAAAGAAAAAAGAAAAGTAGTTTCACAAAATCGCATTTTAATGCATATTGGGTATGCATAATCAACCGAAATATAAAAAAATTGCCTTTTTGAGATAATCTGGAGCAGTTACGTTTGGAAATGTGTTTTTGACCCTCTCGCCATAAAAGGGGGTGGGGGAAGGAGGTGAAACTTTGCAAAATCTCTTCATATTACATGTTTTATACATGTAACCTTACTACACATTAAAATCTGCCTTCCTAAGATAATTTGGAGCACAGTTACACATGGAAACATGTTTTTAGGGAGTGGGGAGGTGTTGGGAGAAATTAAGCAAAATCCTTTTGTAATGTCTGTAAGGTATGCATAACCAATCAACACATCAGAAAGTCACTTTCTTGAGATAATGTGGAGCAGAGTTACTCTTGAAAACATGCTTTTGTCTACTTTCCCATTGCCCTTAAAAGGTAGGGGGGGAGGGGGGCAGGTTTTGCAAAATCCCTTCATAGTAGGTTCTTGGTATGTATGACCAACCCACATGTAAAAACTAATCTTACTAATTTGAAGCAAAATTATGCTTGGAAATGTGCTTATAGCTCCCACATTTCCAAGGTGGAAAAGGAGGAATTTTCACAAATTCCTGTTACAGTGGGTGTTGGATACACATAAACAATCTCCACACAAAAATTCATGACCGTAGCTCCCATAGATCCTTTAGGAAAAATTTAGTGCTAAAATGGGGAAGATCTCAAATTTGCTCTCTCATAACTCCTCCCAAAGTCGAAAATCATAAAAAAAACAAAAATGAATGATTGGAAATATCCTCAAGATGCATGGCTGTTTTCAACATATTTGTATCATTATTGATAGTGTTTTGCTCGAAAATCAGGATTTTGCGAAATTTCCCACGGTAAATCCTTTTCCTGCCCTCTCTCCTTAAAAATCCAAAATTTCAATATCATAATTTTTTTTTTTTTTTACTCAAGTCTCATCTCGGCTTGTGCAATTTCTTCACAGTAAGGTGATTTGGAGCCAAGTTATGCTTACAGACATGTCTTTGCCTCCTGCCCCCAGGTAAGGGGACAGGGAGTAATTTTGAAAAATTCCATCTTAGTGGGGGTTAGGGTCCAAAAAACAACCTGCACACCAAAATTCGTGACTCTATCTCCCATAAAATTGCCATGGCTGTGTTGAGACAATAAGTTTACTCTTTTATATATATAGAATACATACATTTACACTCCCTTGCATACGTGTGTCTGTACATATGTCAAGGTTTAAAACTTTTTCTTTCTGTTTTTAGCCCACTTAACAGAAAATCCTGAAAATTCTGAGCATTTTGTACAATATTTAAAAGACATTTCATTAGGAGAGATAAAACCTGGTGAAAAGGTGAGATTTATTTTACTTTATTTTGTTCACTTTACAAAATTATTTCTTATTGGATTAATATTCAAAAAGCTGATTTTAAACAAATTGAGACCTCTGTTAAAGTGACATGAAGATGAATTCTGTCACATTCATAAATATGAAAAATCTGGAGTTCCATTCAACTTACTTAATATTTATTAATGGTTGTTTAAATTAATCAAAGTAAGAGGTGTCAATCAGCTGGAATCAATCAGCTAAATTGAATAAGGCATTTAATGCTATTGGTGTGGATCAATGATCCGAGATTTACTCCCTAGGGGTGGTCCAGAAAAATGCCACAATAATTTTAATTCTCTGCAAGAGGGGTGGCTGCCCTGCTTTTGTAACTCCCCGAGAAACTAATAATTTTCCCCCCTTACCTTTTAGCTCTTCTTGATTGCAAAAGTGTTTTATTAGGTTGAGTCAAAAGTTTTGTCCGTTTTTTATTTGTATATCAATAAATATGTTACATTGAAGTTGTAATGTGAATGTCATATATATTTTGAAAGCTCATTTTCTGCTGATCGAAATGATGTATTTAATTGTTATGTTATTTTAATTTTCACAGACTTATTACTCTTTAAAAAAGATCAAGTATCTCAAAAAATCGTGAACAAATCCGCAGCTTAATTTTCCACGAGTTGAAACAAGGCCACAATGCAACTGAAGGAAGTCGTAACATATGTGCAGCATTTGGTATGAAGTCTGTAAACGAAAGAACATGCATACGTTGATATGCAAAGTTCTGTTCCAGGGATATGCACCGCGGTGATAAGAAACACTCTGGGCAACCATCGACAACCGATGAAAGAGCTTTACTTTGTGCGATTGAAGCCGATTCGACTCAAACCACCCGAAAATTAGGGCAAGGTTTTGGCACTTCTCAGTCAACTGTCAATCGACACCTTCACAAATTTGGCATGAAAATTAGGCGTCGTCAAATAGTACTGCATGAGCTCAACAAAATGCAAAAGAATCGTTTGAAATCAGTCTGTCAATTGCTGCTGCGAGAGTTTAGCCAAGATGGATGGCGTGGAATTCTTACCTGTAAAGAGAAGTGGGTACTATACAACAACAAAAAAAAACGGATGTCAATGGCTAAACCCACATCAGCTTTGAGTTAAGACGGCTACACCTGGGATGCATTCAAAAAACGCACTTTTGTGCGTTTTTTGGATGTCGACAGGAGTTGTGCATTGCGATCTTCTTCCTCAAGGACAAACAATGAACTCAGATGTCTATTGCACTCAAGGGAACCCACATTCAACAGAAACTCGTGAAAAAAGGCTTTAATCTAGCTCGAGTTTTCTTCCAACATGACAACGCAAGACCACACATTTCAAACCAGACGCGTGAGAAGCTGAATGAGTTGGGCTGGGAACTTCTCGCTCAACCGCCATATAACCCAGACATTGCTCCTACACATTACCATTTGTTCAGGTCGCTAGAGAACTTTATGCGTGGACAGCGCTTCAGCAAGGAATACAATCTCGTACAAGGCATTGTCGACTTCTTCGCTCAAAAACCAGCGGCTTTTTACTACCGTGGAATTTTAATGTTGCATCCACATTGGAAAATGGTTGTTGAAAGTAATGGTGAATATGTTAATTAAAATATGTTATAACTGTTATAATTTTTTAACTTTTAATAAGTGATTAGAAACCGGACAAAACTTTTGACTCAACCTAATATTTCCTATATTAATCTTTTTGTCAAATATCACTGCCACCTTTTTACTTTCTCTTACCCGTATATGGAAGAGAATGTCATTCACACAAAAATTCTTTTGTGTGCAAGGTACAGCCTTTTTTGTGTGCAAGTGTACAACCTTTTAGAAACAAGAGCAGTTGTTCAGCTGGTTGAATTAAGGACAGCTGAATGGACACTCAATTTTAATACAGCTGAAGGTCCTTACCAAAGTTAATGTCTGACCATATTTTCAAAAACAGATTTGGGGACAAATTTTGTCCCCAAATCAAAGTAAATTTCGATGACATTGAAAACTGTATTTGTGGACTTTTTCGAGGACATAACAAACCAATACCTATATATATTACTAATAAAAAGAACATTATTAATAAAAATAATAATAATAAAGAGCATTATTAATAAAAAGAACTCTGATTTATACATTACAAAATGCTTTGAAGCACTTTTTTCTATGAAAAATTGCTGATCCTAAGGTAAGTTTATACAAATTAAACTATCCCAGCATTATTAAAATAATTAAGTCTATAGAACCCATTTACACTTTATTATGATGATAGGAGAGAACACAAAATAACAGCATTCCATTTTAATCTTCAGAATCCCCACTCCCAGAAATGAAGAATTTATTCCCGATTATATAACTACAAGAAAATCATTTATTTTTCTCTTCTATCAATGTATCAATGCAATTTGTGGTGGTCATATAACTGACATTTTTGTCAAAATTTCATTAAACAAATTTTATTTTTTTCTTCACGTAATTAGGCCAAGGTAGAATTTATATACTGATGAGTAGTACATGATTCTTTCTCTGCTCACGAAGTATAAGGGTGTTTATTTCAAATTTTTGTTGTTTTCCAAGATTATTCAATTACTTGTGCATTAGACTGCGATTTTGATTGGATTGGATTGGATGGTTTTACGTCACACTAGTGTTGGGCAATTGGCGACGGTCTGAGATTCTCCCTTAGAGGTGGTCCGGAAACCTGCCATCACAATTTTGATCCTCCATGGAAGGGACTGTGATTTTGAAAGAAATAGATACAAATATTTAAATTTGGGGACATTTAGTGTCCCCAAGTAGTTAAAGAATTTGTGGGGACAAAAAATAAAAAAGGTCAAAATTCGAGGACAGTCTTCGAATTTTGAGGACATACGGTCACCTTAGTTTACATATATCTGTGCTGTTTTGTGTTTATAAAGGAGAAAAATCACCATTCACCTGTGATGCATATGCAAGATGTTTTTCTTAGTATAAATTATAAATTTAATGAAAGCTATGATGATATATATAATCAGACATTACTTAGTAACAGCCCTCCATACAGCAATCATCTGTATTATGATTGAGTGACTCTCTTTACCACAATCAGCTCTATAAGAACTCTCTCTTCTAAGAGATTGTGTGCCGCTAAGTAAGGGCTCTTGTATTCTCTACAGCATCTATTAAATATCAAATGCAATTACTGATTAGTTGATACTGATCCCAGTGGCAGAAACACCGCGACACGGCGACATAGGCGCGGACACATAAAAACGGCTTGCAGACAGTTTTTGTCTGCACTGATAAAAAAATTTGTCTGCAACTTTCGAATAACAATTCACTTAAAAAAAATTTCTGTATCAAAACTAAAACTAATACTTTTATTATTTATAATTGTTTATATTGTGTTGTGTCAAACATTGCTATAAAATATTTAATTGAATAGGATGAATTGAATGAATACACACAATTGTTTATACTATATTCTTCTGCAATAAAATTGCATTCGTGTATTGTTGCACAAGATCACCATTGATGTCAAGAGCCCCCCCATCAGCTTTCAGGCTTTTTGAGTGTAAGCCATTTTCGTCCCTGATTACACACAAATTTTGCAGACAGATTATAAAATTTTATAAGCCTGTCGCAGACAGCTACAAAACTTTCTGCCACTGGGATACTGATATAGTTTTTATATAATGACTTGCATTAGTATCAAATGAAACATAGGGAGAGGAATGTTTATCTATTTTTTCTGCAGATGTGCATTTCATTTGAAATATGACTTTTAAATGATTACTTACTATAAAGTTCTAAGTAACTTATTTTATGATTGATTTTTTATGACGTGATTTCATTTCTTTGTTCAATTTTTATGTTTTTAAATTAATAAATAGAATTTTTTTTCATTTTAAAACACTCCAAAATAATTAAATGTATTTACATTTATAACATTTAATCATTATTTATATCATTTAATAGGTTGAAAAAAGCATTTATATGAAAGTCACAGAAATTGCTGAAAGAAAATTAGTATTTGAGGTATGCTTATTTAAACATTTACACCCCTTTATATATGTATAAAAAAAATTATCTCTGCAATATTGTTATAGGTAAAACTAGTTAAATATATAGTTAAATACTTATTTACAGGTTACTTATGACATAAAAATAGAGACTGATGACCAACCTTTAAATTGCTCCTGTAAAAAATCTCAAGATTTAGATGTGTTTTCTATTGAACCATTTGAGTTTGTTGTCAAACTGTTAAACATGAAAGTAAGTTATATATAAATTTGTGGAATTTAATTAAATACCTATTTTAGTTCTCTTGCTCGAAATCTTTTCTTGCAGGCACTTTTTATGACTGCCAACTTTTCTATTTTCAATTTCCATCATACAGCATCATCTTTTGTGTTATTGTTGATTGGGTTTCATGTTGTTACTAGTGTGTGCATTGGCGAGGATTTCTATGTCTCACACATTAAAGCGTAGTAATGGTTATTGTAGTTTGAACTAATTTAATATAATTCTTAAAAATCTAATTAAAACTTCCTAAATGAGGGTTCTCACGGTCCTTGAAAGTCCTTAAGAAGTACTTGAATTTCATTTTCTTTTTCAAGGGCCCTTGAAAGTACTTGAATTTTGTGCAAAGTCTTTGAAAATCCTTGAATTTTCCACTTCAACAGACGGGCTTAGCACGAACTCTGTCAAGGCTAAACTATCTCCATCTCGTCATGTGCACGCCATTGTCTAATATAATGATTTTGTCATAAAATTCTTATTTCATTGTCTTGCTTTTGCATATAATTTCAACTTTTTTTTTTTTTTTTTTGCTAGTCTCATACCTGTTTGATGCACTGGTCATTAGTTTTGAGCAGAAAGTGACCTGACCAGACCAGGACTCAAACCTAAAAACTTTGGAATAATCATAATGATTCCAAATCTTGAACTAATCGTTTTTTGATTCTTGTAAAAGTTAATTTGGTCAATCCATCAAAAATGTATTGGGAAAACAGGCAAAGTTATTGTACAATTTTTAATAAAATCACACAATCAACTGTGGAAAAAAATCATATTTATTGAAATTTTTTATTTTTCCGACTGAGTGAAAATAATGCCTGGACCGGGTCTGAGTTTGTCTGAGTGAGTAATGCTGACCGGGATGTCGGCCTAGATAGCTCAATTGGTAGAGCCTTGACCTTGTAAGTCAAAGATCCGGGGTTCGAGTCCTGGTCCAGGCATTATTTTCACTCAGTCGGAAAAATAAAAAATTTCAAAGTTATTGTAATTACAGTGGAGCACCTTTTATACGTTTCTCATTTATACGTTTTTCTCATTTATACGTTTTTCGACTTCGGTCCCAAATCATTCCATTGAATTCTAATGTTAAAATATTTCGTTTATACGACACGAGTAAATTCTTAATTTCACTTATACGTTTTTTTTTCTCCTTGTAGAAACCCAAGTTTGAGTTTCCTTCCAAGATTTATTTAAAAAAAAAAAAAAAAGATAAATGCTCTTTATGTTTTATTCTTATCTTTTTCGATTATTTTTTCTTAGAACTATGGTAACAAAGTGCGGCTATAGAACAAATTGCGACCTGCATCGATAGCCTGGGGCAAGGGGGGTGTTTTTCAGAGATAAGCAGTTGGCGACTGGGTTGAATGGTAGGTATACAAGTAGCCAGGGACCATTTGATTAGTAACCTCCCACTTACTCTTTTAATTGATTCCGGGGATGGGATATCAAAGGAAAAAAACCCACAACTTTATAGGCATTTCGTAAACTTGAAGATTTATTACTCACTTCCGTTGGGCGACTTTGAAGATTTTCTTATTGTGTTTATTTAACATTACAGTTGGAGAAACAAGGATCCACCCCTCCCCACCTTTCTTTTAATCGTTTGCAAAACTGTCATCTTCGTTTAGAGAATGAAAGGCTTTGTCTTTAAAGGTTAAAATCGAAATCTTGAGAAATTTTTCTGAATTTCTGTATTTTTAATTATCATTTAATTTTTATTCTACCCTTTAAAAATATTTTAAATTTAATTAAAAATATATCTTATTCGAATAAATGCAAAGGAAATCATGAAAATTGATTAGACTTTAATTATTAATATGACACTTTATTGTGTATTAATGTTAAAACGAATTTTCAGTTGTACGTTTTTTTCAGTAATACGTTTTTTAGGAACGGTCCCTTGAAAAACGTATAAACGGTGCTCCACTGTATAAAAAAAATATTACTAGTGAGAGTAGTTTAAAGTTTTGTGTATATGCCTAGCGTTCTGTGATTTTCCCCTAGTCCTTGAAAAATTTCAAATAAGTCTTGAAAAGTTCCTTGAATTTTTTTCTTTTTTAAGAGTGGGAGCCCTGTAAATCATACTAATAAATTTAATTTAAAAGGCCTAATTGGAAATTTCTGCAAAAACTTTTTCGGTACGGGTTGTACTATTTTCAGGCGTTATTCCAGATGCCTGCTGAAACTTTTTCGGTATGGGCCCGTCTCGAAAAAGTTTTCGCAGAAATTTCCAAGTAGGCCTTTTAAGTTAAATTTATTAATCCGATTTGTTTCATCGATGAAAAAATAAAAACCTGATTAAAAAACACCAAAATGACATAAAATATGGAAAAATTATTACCTTAACCAAAACTACCAATAACTCAATAATAAGTACCAAGTTAAAAAATATTTGAAAAATGTCAAACTACAATAACCATAACTATGCCGTAATGTGCGAGACAGTAGAAATTCTATCGAATGAACACACTTGTAATGATATGGAACCCAATCAGCAATTAGACCAGACATGGAGCCATATGATGGGAATTGAAAACAGAAGAGCTGGCAGTCACAGAAAGAAAGTTCCTTAAGATGGTCAGGCACCTGATCTAAAAGACTTTCAAACAAGAAAAATAAAAAAGGTATTCAATCAAATTTCATATGTAAAAGTTTCTCTTTTCAACTTAACGGCCCTCTTCACTTACTGTCACAGGAAGCCCGAGCCAATGTTATTCTATGGGGAAATTTTCTTTACAAATAACTTATTAACTAATAGATATTTTTAAATTCTGTTTTCACATTCAGAAAATTCCCAACTGTTAAATTGACGGACCTTTTTTAAAAATGTACTTTTTTAATTTTTAATATTTTATTTTGAAATTGCAAAATGAAACAATTTCACATATTGAAAATTCGTATTTTGCAGCTTCAAAATAAAGTATAAAAAATTAAAAAAAATAATTTTTTAAAAAAGGTCCATCAATTTAACAGCTGGGAATTTTCAGAATGTGAAAACAGAATTAAAAAATATGTATTAGTTAATAAGTTATTTGTAAAAAAAAATTTCCCATAGAATAACATTAGCTTCGGATTCCGGCGGCGGTGAGTGAAGCGGACCCTTAAGGAATATATGTGAATTTGATTTATTTTGTTTATCTTATGACATTTAAAAAAAGATAAATATAATATTAAACTTGAAAATTAAAATTTTAAATTACTCATAAGTGGGCAGTAGATCCTCTTAACTTACTTGCCACACTTTCATAAATTTTTCAGTAGATTAACTAAATAATTTTATCATCTGAATTTTTTTGATTAATATTTTTAAACATCCAATTGTTCAAAAAAAAAAAAAAAAAATTCTGTGCAAGTAATTAAGATAAATACAGTCAAATCTTGTTAATGTGAACATGTTTAACTTGTTTATTGAAATTTTAATAAAATTTCAATAAATATGATTTTCTTCCACAGTTGATTGTGTGATTTTAGTAAAAATTGTATGCTTAACTTGAATTACTTTTAACATGAACTGTTTCCACAATCCCCGTCAAAATAAAGATTACTTTAGTTATATGAAAATTAGTTACTAATAGCATGAACTACTGATAACATGAACATATTTTTTATTCCCCTTGAGATTCACAAGGTCCACCTGTACATTAAATAGTGAAGTATCTAGTTTTTTTTTTTTTTTTTTCAAAAAATTTGTAATGTAAATTCTATTTTTTTATTATTATTATTATTTAAACAAAGATGTTTGTTTTTCTGCAAAAAAAATCAGCAAAAATAACTCATTCAAGTACAGAAATTTAAAACAATGGCTATGAAATAAAACCTTTCTTTTCTTAAATTATAACAATCAGGAATCAAGAAAACCAATTTAAAAAGGTTTTGCAGTTTTTCAACATCTATTCTACCTCAATTAGGTGTCAAAATTTCCATTTTGGAACCATATCATATCTTCTAACAAAATACCTCTTTTTTAATTGTTTCAACTACATATGATTAGAAATGCACTTGGAAAGCTAAAACATATGAAAATTCAACAATTTTCATAGTGACGTTTAATTTGTAAAAAAAAAAAAAAAAAGAAAGAAAGATTAAAAAAAAAAAAAAAAAAATGTGTAAAACTTTTAAAGTTTCAAGCATTTTTCAATTGGAAATGTATTTTCCATGACTTAGGGGAGAGTGGGGATAAATGGGACATTTTTCATGTTTTTACTGATAACGCTCACCATATGTAATTCAGAATTTTGTGACATTGCTCATAAGTACACTCCAGTAATCAGTTACATATAAACATGCTAACTTTAATAAAAAGTTATCATTTTTAATTAATAATATTTTTTTTTTGCATTATGGGGATGAATGGGACAGGACTGGAGTTAACAAAGAAAAGAAAACAAAATGGAAAGTAAATAAATTTTTAAAGTTAAATTGTTTTATGTGATTTATTACACACTATAAATTTACTGAAATTAACATAAACTGATGTATTGACTCAAATTAACGTCAAAAGGTTAATAACCAAAGGTCGTCCTTTGGTTCACACAGTTTCTAATGCTCTAGGCTTTGGTAATTTAATCTAATAAGATCTAATCTATAAATAAATAAATAAATAAGGCACTAGAAAGAGATAAATCATTATAATAGAGTACAAATCATCCAGATAAATTTTTGTTTCCGACTGATCGGGAAAAATCAGCATTCTATTCTGTATTGCATTAATAATCACCAGGATTTATTTAATTAGCTTGATTGAAATTGTGATTTTAATCAAATGGTTATTAGTTTATTTATTTATTTATTTTTAATTATTAATTTAAGTTGCATTGAATATTCCAACTTATAATTTTTAATTCATAATTATTGTAAACAAAAGTCAGAACAATTAATTTCAATCTCTTTCTCTAAATCCATGCTACTTTTATAATTCCATGTTATAACTACTGACTTACAGGTTATAAAAATATTTTAAATCTATTTAATTTGTTTTAATGTAATTCTTGTGTACAATTTTAAATTAGCACATAGTGGGGAATGTCCCTTCATACTGTCCCATTCATTCCAACCACCACATGATCCTATAAAACAGGAAATAGGCTTAATCAACAATCGTCAATATTCTTCTTGGATATCATAAACACAATAAAAGATTATGCCTTTTCACTATATAAGAGTTATATTAACTTTGAACAAATAATTAATGTTTTAACTACTACCTAATTGAATCAGTAAAAATTTACTTTGTCAGCTGAAAAAGATCCTTTAATTTTTTTCTGCTCTTCTATGGATAGCACAATTCTGAAACTACACTTGATGAATGACCTCAGTGCTGCCATATATCAGAAAAATTGTCAAGTTTTCAGTGCTTGCAAAACTTAAAAATTTTGCTATTATCCCATTCAACCCCACTCTCCCCTATGTTTTGGAAATAGCCATTGGGAACTGATAGCATTAGACACTATGTAAAAATATAGTGTACATACAAGTATACTGTTTCATTCTCTAACTGAAAATTCTGATCTTTTCTAATACTTGATATTCCTTCATAACTTTCCTGCATTTAGTATTCAATTTCTTCAGCTCATGTATTTTGTTATTGAGTAGTAACATGAGTAAAAAATATTTCCATTCACTTTTATTGTATTATTAAACAATGTGATATTAATGTGTAAGTATTTATTGAATTTTAAATTGCAAATGTAAATTTTTATTGTTATTGTTTTTATTATTTATTGAATAATGTTATTTTCTTATTTGCTCGTTATCCTCCCAAGTTTGAAGAACAACAAGCTGTTCGAATTGAGGAGCCTTTTGTGTTGAAAGTCGACATTCACACGTATTCCACTATACCAGTTCATCTTGAAGAATCAAAATTAGAATTGGTAAGGTTTATTATTATTATTGCTGTCAGTGGATTTATTTTAGTTATCAAAATTTTTTAAAATGCTGAGTTTTTTTTTTTTTAATTTAATTATATTTAAATGTATTTTTGTGAACTCATTGACCAGTAGATTTGTTTGTTTTTATCTAATATTCTGCATAATTTTTTCATGAGGCAATTTGATTTTTATCAGTTATACAGAGTAACATATTTAAAAGAAATTTTTTGTATTATCTACATCTATAATTGCATGCAGCAAGATTGTCAACATTATAATTTATTTAGTATGTCTATATGTAATAAGTTGGTATCATCTGTTTTGCTTTCTAAATGCATAAACTCGGTTTTTAACATAAACTAGCAGGGACATTATTTTTTTTTTTTTTTAATCTAATTCTCAAATTTCAAATGTAAAAAAAATTAAAAACGTTGAAAGCAGATGATTTACACAAATGATATGAACAGAATCAGATTAAAATTTAATAATGGTGTGTTTTTTGCAAAAGTATGTGAAAAAAAAAAAAAGATGAGTTTTCTCATTTACAAAACAAAACAGATCAGGATGATACAAATAGTCTCTTTTGGGGGAAAAAAAAAAAAAATAGAAACAAGTGCAAAAGGCAATTATTATTCAAACTACTAAAAATAAATTGAAAATTGACATAAAAGGTAATTGTAAATTGCGTCTAAAAGTATAAAATAAATTCCTTCATGACAACAAAAAACTCTACTATTAATCATAACGTTTGAAGTTGGCTCAAAATTAAATAAAAATAGATGTTTTTTATTCAATACAAAAATTAAATTCCAAATACATATTTTACTTTGGCATCTTCTAAACATAACAGAAAAATTAGGGGTGGGGCTACAGTAAATATAAGATTATAGCTCCCCCTTCTGGTTATAGCCATGGTAACTTTCCAAGAAATAATAACAATGGGCTGCAAAAAAATTAGATCGGAAAAAAAATGGTAAAATATTATCAACCTAGGAGCTATGTTTGGAAATAAAAGAGTAGTTTTCTTTGTTTTATTATTATTATTCAGTTTAAGTCATGTACAATAATTGTGTTTTATTTGTTTAAAAATTTTGTGAATTGAAAAATTTGGTATTTCATGTAATTTAATTTGAAATAACCCATAATCTGTAAAAACACAAATCTGCACAAATTTTCAGTCCCAATGTGTGCAGATTAGTTGTCTTCTACTGTAATTATAATTCTGATTTACTAGCAAACCTGTGCGAAATTTTCGCACTTTATTTCTTTACCTTTAAAATTTGAAACTTATAAATATTATACCAATTTCACCACCTAATTAAAATTTTAATTTACCAGAAGCAAAATTTATTATTAGAACCAAATAAATATTGTGCAATAGTGAAACCAAAATCATTCAAAGAAAAGTTTTAAAATAAAATCCATGGTTGACGACCCAGTTTTCATACATCTGCAAGCAGTACAGTTTTAGTATAGGATTCCCAAGACCCCTTTTAAATTTTTGTCGCCATATTGGCGATGATATTTTATTTATTTGTTTTTCATAATTTTTTGCTTAAAAAAACTAATTCCTTAAATTAAATATTCGTAAAACAAGAAGCAAAATTATAACTTATTACATAAAGAAACCTTACATACTTCTTGAGAAAAGCCTTAGTACTTGCGGGAAGGGGCCCCTCCCATCGTCAGAGGCAGCACGGTGGCAGCTTGCTTAGTTGAGTTGACTTGATCTTTGCAGTCTTCATTGTTCTACACCAGTTACGGTTGATTTCCTGTGCTGGGTCTTTGCCATTACAGGTAAGTGGATTAAATAAAATTTCAACCGTTTCACGATTTGCGGTGTATATTGCATTGTTGTAATTGGCTAATTTGCGAGTTTCATTAAAATTTATATTGATGGGTTCGGTAGCATTTACTTTGGTGAGTGCAGTGGTTATTTTCCCAAATTTGATATCTGCAGAATGTTCTTTAATACGGTTTTTTATTTTGCGTTTAGTCATGCCTATGTAGTAACCAGTATCATTGTTTGTTTTGGAAAAAGGAATACGATAAGTTCCGGAGGTTTCTAGGAGATCAATTTTGTCTTTTTCATTTCTAATTGTTTGGTAAATATTTTTATTTGGTTTAATTGGGATTTTTATATTATATAAAAATCCCAATTGGAGGAGCCCCTTCCCGCAAGTACTAAGGCTTTTCTCAAGAAGTATGTAAGGTTTCTTTACTTAATAAACTAATTCCTATTTTGTTTGTATTTTTTATGATTGTGCTTTTTTGTCAATTTATAATAATAATTCACATTCTGTATATATCTTTAAAATATTGCTAAGTTTAAAATGACGCTTGCAAAGATTCTGAAGAAGCGACTGTTAAAAATACATTTTTCCGTAAAATGGTTTCATAAGACAAATGTCATATTTTCATATTAGATCATTAAGCTGAGACCACGTGCTTAGTACAGTGTGTCCTAAAAGTTCCAGTACTCCAACTTAAAGAACTCATTGTGTCCATGATTTTTTTTAAATATTAAATTTTATCGTCTGCTTATTATTGCATCCATTCTTTAATTTTTACCGTTTGTTTCTTTTCTTGCTCAATTTGTGTGAGAATAAAGTTTCTTCCTAGTGAAATGAGTTTATCACGCATTCAGAGAATTACGCTGTTTGAAGCTTATTTTGAATGTAAATCATATGAAAGATGCAAAGATGTTTGGCGATATAAATATCCAGATGATGCAATACCGAGTAAAAATATGCTATATCAGCTCATTCGACAATTTCGTAATACAGGTTCTGTGCAAGTGTGTACATGCTTCTCTACAAGAAGTCACTCTCAGCATGTTAAAACGCGCTTCTAAACATATGCGCAAACGAGTTCAGCTTTGCCTCCTAGAAAAGGGTGGACATTTTGAACATTTATTATAAATGTAAGTTCTGTATTTTTTCTTCCGTTATTTTAAATGTGCCTTTTATCATTAGCATAAAAATAATCGTTTTAAGGTTTGTTGTTTTGTAAATAAAAAATACATCAGCGTCAGTACTGGAACTTTAAGGACACTCTGTATTAGCCATTTATAAATATTATTTTTTTATCCTTGCATATTTTATGAATTACATCACTATTGTATCGTTTCGACAAAATGTAATTGTAATTGGTCCACGTTAGAGAAATATTATATAGATTGTTAAGTTATTTTAATTTGTGACACAGTTATATGGAGTTAAAATTAATATTATATTTCTTTTTCTTTCTTTTTAATAGCCACCTCAATTAAAGTTCATTGATGATAGTGTAACCTCACTCGTTAAAAATTGTAAGTAAAATAATGAAAAAAATTTAAGCGATATTTGATGATAATTTGACCTTTTTTGCACTTTGTTAAATAATTATTATTTATTTCCATTTTTATTTAGTAACTTTGAAGAATAATGAAGCTGGTACAGAATGTTTCATTCTGGTTTCCACAATGGACTGCCCTCATAAAATTAATTTAGGAACTTATTCTCTAAAATGGAAAAGGTATTTCTGTTATTCTTGTTCTATTTCTGTAATTCTATTCTTAAATATCTAAACTTTTATATGTATATTAAAAATTTTAGACTAGAATAACCCCTTAACTCTCTAACCGCCACTGATGTTGTGTATCGAGTCACCAAACTGTTATTTTTTTTCAGAATGTTCTTATTTTAAAATCATATACAGTCGAACCTCGTTAATGCGAATCTCAAGGGGATAAAAAAATTTTCATGTTATCAGTAGTTCATGCTATCAGTAACTAATCTTCATATTACTAAACTAACCTTCATTTTGACGGGGATTGTGGAAACAGTTCATGTTTAAAAATACAGGGTGACAAGAAATAACTTGGACACACATGATACATTATAACTTTAATGCTAATGAAAATATTACGATCAAACTTCAATAAATATGAATACATTATTTTGTGCATTATATTTACAAATTTTCAAAGTGGCTACCTTTAGCCTTAATACAGAGCTTTAAACGTGTCACAAAATTTTCGGCTATGGGCCGCAACTCACTTACTGATATTTTATCCCATTCCTTGCATAAGAATTCCTTTAGAGATGCCAAAGTTTTATGATGTTTAGCACACACTCTTGTCTCCAAGATGGACCAAACAGAATAATCCATTGGGTTCAAATCTGGGGAATACGGGGGCCATTCTTGAGCTCCAGTGAAGTCAGGAAAATTTGTCTTGCACAAATCTTGAGTGCCTTTAGCTCTGTGTGTAGGAGCAGAATCCTGTTGGAAGGTCTATCTTTTGTTTCCAAAGAACTTTTGCGACCAAAGTAAGACAACATCTTCCAAAATGACTTTGCGATAGTGGTAGTTACAGATATTTGGTTTGAAACTTCATCCAAGTTATTTCTTGGCACCCTGTAATTCACATTAACAGTGTTCATGTTGATGAGGTTTGACTGTATTTATAATTTTGTAGCTTGTTTTTCAAGTTTGAAAATCTTAAAGAATAACCGTGAGGATTGTATCATTCCATAGTTACATTTTTAATCAGAAGCTGAAACAAGCATTATTTTAGTACATTGAAAAAACTGTGCAGTGAAAAGAGCATTGCGATTTTGTCCTTTGAAAGGCTGTTAGAGGGTTAAATACCAATGTTGCAATGTCATAAAAAGTAAGAGTAAAATGCATATAGTAAATTTGTAAGATGTCAACCTAATTATGTAAAGATTACAAATATTTTTAAAATGTGTTGTAAAATCAGTTGTAATTAATTTTAATTATTACCATTAAATTTATTTAATGATTAATTAAGAACTCGATATACTAAATTCAAGTTTTTTTTTTTTTTTTTTTTTTACTTTGATAAGCATTATAAAGATATGTCATTTATTCGGAAAATTATTTAAAATTTTAATCAGCATATTTAAAATAAAAAGTTTATGGTTGTTTGCCCATCTGGAATAGTATATTGAAATGAAAGGGATTAACTTACATTTTTACATTTACATAAAAAATATACCTTATATATTATCCTTTTAAAAAAATATATGCACTTACAGCAGTTGAAGCATACTGTAAGTGCACATATTTTTAAAAGAGGATAATATATATAAGGTATATTTTTTATGTAAATGTAAATTTAATCCTTTTTAAAATAAATTAATATATTTATATTTTTATTTTATTACACCAATCTTTAAATTGGTTCATCACTGAATATAAAACTTAGAGAGAAATCTTTATATGCTAAATCACACGAATATATTTTTGTAAAAATTTCAGTTGTTATAAAATTCTGATAGTAATCCCCAGTAAAAAACCTGCCCTCTGGAATTTGACATACTTTACTTTTTCAGAAAATTCCATTTATATTCCATTTATATTTTTATTCCATTATCCTCCTCTGCCAAATTAATCACCTTTGTTGGCTAAGTTTGCTCTTTATTCTTTTGTTTTTTCTGTCAGCATTGCAATCATACTTTTTTTTTTAACCTCTGTAGATCTTATATATCTATATATTAATAGGCAAGCATAAAATTTGTTGTCCCTTTTTAACATATTAATTATGGGAGTAGAGGGTTGAAAATGGTATCATTTGAAAGGTATGGTTAGCCGGAAGGTGCAAATACAAATATTATTTTCTTACGATGTCAAGAAGGTATTTAAAAATACATTTATTTTTTATGCATTTTCCCCCATTTTTCCCTTTTATACACGTATTCCTTTACATTAAAAAATACCTAAAAGTAGAAAGTTGTTAAATCTGGCAATTTCATAAAGCTCAAATAAAACCATAGACACAGTAATTTGTATATAATGCAGCATCACTATACGCAAACGAAGTGATGACGTCACTGTCTGTCCATGGAGCCACGAAAAAGATTTTCTATGTTAATTGTCCATTGGATTTTTTGTAAAAAATTATTAAAAAATAACGGAAATTATCTGCCGATTTTAATTCTGATATTTGGGTATAGTTATATATAAGTTACTGTCTACATGTGTTTGATTGAGTTATTTTTTCTGTAAAATTGATAAAATTTTAATTTAAAATCACAAAACCCCAGAAAAAAATGGCAAACTTCCAGTTTCGAATGTAAACATAAACATTTCATTTCAAAGGGTGATATTTAAACAATAAATATTCAACTAATATACTAAATAAAAGGAAAATGGATTTGTTACTAACTGCTGCATGTATAAGTAGACGATACGGAAAAAATTCCAATTTCCGTTTTTTGCTGAATTTACATGTTTTGAGCTTTCTTTACGTTTCAATTAACTGAAATTGGCTACTTATTTTTTAAAAAAGAGTCTTTATTGCTAGCTTTTGTGAGTAGAAGAAGCAAGTAGAAGATACATAAAAACTTTTGATTTCCAGTTTTCGATGAATTTACACGTTTTGAGATTTCCTTGCATTTTAATTAAGTGAAATTGACTACTTATTTTTATTTTTTAAAAAGTGAATTTATTATTCTTTCCTCTGTATATATAAGTAGAAAATATAAGATTCAGAAAAGTTTTAGATTTTCGGTTTTCGACAATTGCATTCCGTTTAGGACAAGGCAATAACTTTGCTTTGCCTCGCTTTGCAAAAAAAATGGTCGAGTTTCGACCACTGGGCGATACTAGTTTATATAAAAACTTTTATTTGCATTTTTCTTTTTTTGGTAAACTCATCCATGTGCTAATTTTTCTTACCTTTTTAAAGTAAAATAACTACAAATCTAAAAATGCCTCTTTGTTTACATTCTTCTAACTTGAAAACGTTGCTGTTATCCGCAAGCGGCCATTGATTTTGCATTCTTTCTCATTCAACTCTGCTTTTGCAATCTCATCTCTTTTCTAATTATTAAATTTATATTTTGGAAAAAGATCATGAAACTTCTGATTATAACTGCTCCCCTCCACCCCCCCCCCCCCCAGTTTTAACAAATTATCCATCTACAAAAGGGGGAGGGATTACTATCGGAATTTTACAGTATTTAATAAAAGTGGGCTGCTGCAGTATTTTTTAGCAGTATTTTTTAATTTTTTTTTTTGTTTTTTAAGTGAAAACTTCAAAACTTCCGCCTGAACTGCCAAAGAATTTAACATTATTTTATGGGGAAAAAAAAAAAAAAATCATAATGTATAAGTCATGTTATCAATCATCACTTATTCAGGCTGCTGATTGATTAATATAATATTTCTCCAGTGTGGACCAGTTCCGATTGTATTTTGTCGAAATAATACAATAGTGTAATGACTTTAAAACTCAATAGAAGGCGCTAGTTGTCCAGTGCTGAAAAACTTTCGATTGAAGAGAGAGTTTGGTTTTATTTTTAGATAGGGAATGATGCAATGCTGAGAAGTGTAGACGCCGGGTTTGAGTACCGGTCATGTTTATTTGGTGGACTGGAAATTCAAAGTTCATTTTAAATTATGTGAAATATTTACGTGTTTTATTTATGTTAAATGTGTCTGTGTCGTATGGTGTTTGTAAAACGAGAATTAAATAAATTTCTCGAAAGAAAAAAAGCTAGGCTTCTTCATGATTTCCAGCCTTCGATTCATCACAATAGTGATGTAATTAATAGAATACGCAAGTATAAAAAAAATATTTATAATAGACAATATTTAAGCACGCGGACTCAGCTCAATGATCTAATAGGAAAAAATGACGATATTTGTCTAATGAGATTATTTTATGGAAAGATGCATTTTTAAAATTTGCATCTTCAGAATCTTTGCACCGTTTAAAACCTACCAATACTTTAAAGATATATGCAGAATATGAATTATTATCATAAACTGACTGAAAAACACAATCATAAAAAGTATAATCAAAAAAAGAATTATTATTATTATTATTATTATTTTTTTTTTTTTAAACAAAAAATTGTGCCAAAATAAATAAATAAAAAGTGATTGCCAACATGGTGACAGAAATTTGAAAGGCGTCATGGGGGTCGTCCTGTACTAAAACTGGAAGAATGAAATCTGGGTCATCAACCATGAATTTTATTTTAAAACCTTGATTTGAATTATTTTGGTTTCATTGTTGCACCGTGTTAATTTGGTTCTGATAATAATTTGGATTTTTTTTAATTAAAATTTTAATTAATTGGTGAAATTGGTATAACATTTATGAGTTTCAAATTTTAAGGGTAAATAAGAAAAGAAATAAAGTGTTGAAGTTTCACTCAGGTTTGCTAGTCTAAATAATTTTATCAGAGTTTTTTTTATTTTATTGATGATTTAATTATTATTTTTTTCTTATGAATGTTCCTTTAAAATAAAAATGATGATAATAATAAACCTCATCAGTTTTAATTTTAAATGCATAAATACTTTGATCGCTTTGTTATAGAATTTTAAAATTGTTTTGATTTCAACTTTATCGTAAATTTGTAAAATAATTTAATCAACTTAAAAGTTTTAATCCACATTCATTAGTTCGGATTTTTTTGTACATAAAAAGTTGCCCAAAATTTGGTTATTTCTCATTTCCCAAATATTTTCTTGTATACTTGTATCATCATAAAAAATAATATAAATAAAATATCAATCCTCATTTGTTTAAGATTTCAGTACTATTTACTATCTTGTAATAGTAATTATTGATTCATTTATTATTATTTTTAACTAAATTTTTATATTGAAGAAGATTATTTATTTTCAAACTAAAAACTTCTTCACACACCATACAACTAATGAAAACACTACCAGTTTTGAAAGGACATGGCCTTTCATCCTCGGGTGTAGACATGTGAATGGAGGGCAAAACCCAAAGATGAAGGAACAACACAGCCAACCAATAGGCAGTAAAACCAAACAGAGGGAGAACACAACAAAACTGGAAACAAGAGAACAAACACAAAAATTGGAGAGAAGGGGGTTTTAAAATAATTAAATTATATTTTTTGAATTTACTTTTTGTAAATACTTAACATCCCAGTGGCAGAAAGTTTTGTAGCTGTCTGTGACAGGCTTTTAAAATTTCATAATCTGTCTGCGAAATTTACGTGTAATCAGGGGTGAAAATGGTTTACACTCAAAAAGCCTGAAAGCTGATAGCAGCAATCTTGAGGAGGGGGGGGGGGAACATCAGTGGTGATCTCATGCAACAATACCCAAATACAATTTTACTACAGAACAATATAGTATAAACAATTACAAAATAATAAGTTGAACTCATTCAATTAAATATTTTATAGCAATGTTTGACACAACACATTATAAGTAATAAAAGTATTAGTTTTAGTTTGATACAGAAATTTTTATAAGTAAATTTTGAAGTGGAGGAGAAGTTTTGGAGCAGTTTTAAATGAAATTAGCACTTTTCTACGTTCCTGTAGAATCTCAGTAACAGGTAACAGGAAAAAAGAATACATGCATAACGGTGCCTATCAAGGAAGATCTAGGCTCTCTAGGTCACCGTTGTTAAGCACTGTTTTGTGTGTTCCTACAAAGACTAGGCACCATATTGGGGCTGTAGAGTTCCTACCAGAGAGCGTTTAAGACATACATTGGTAGCGCATTGTCACGGGTGAAAAATATCCATAAATTGCAGACAATTTTTTATGACTGCAGACAAAAACTGTCTGCAAGCATTTTTTCTGTGTCCACGACTATGTTGCCGTGTCGCAGTGTTTTTGCCACTGGGCTTAACATTAATTAATTTTTGTTATTTAATTTATATTTATTAATGTAATTAAAATAATTAAATTATATGCTTTGAATTTCTTTTTATGTAAATACCTAACATTAATTATTATTATTTTTAAGATTTAATGTATGTTTATTAATTAATTTATTTTTAATTTATGTTTATTAATTAATTAAAGGCCACATCCTTTCGAAACTGGTAGGGTTTTCATTAGTTTTATGGTGTGTGAAGAAGTTTTTAGTTTGAATCTTGTTTGTACACCAGTTCTTTTATTTAGTATTGTTTATTTTATACTTATCAATTAGGGAATCTGCGAAGGATCCAAGTTATTCTGTTGAAACAAACATTCTTCTTCCTATTATTGATGCCATCAAAGCTCCAATTTATTTAGAACTTGATACTCCAGCACATGGCTGGGTTCGCACACCATTGACTTTAATGTATACCATACATAATAGATCTACAAGTGTCCAAGACATGGAGCTTATTATTGATAGCAGCGATGCCTTCATGTATGCAGGGAGTAAGCAGGTAAGAAATCGATGTATTACATAATTAAAAACAATTTTTTGAATTACAAAATCATTTTTCTTTTCTTTTATTTATCAGGCATGAGAATTTTCCGCGGATCCGCGATTTTCCGCTTTTTTGTGATTTTCATTAATTTCGCGGTTTTTTATTTTGTTAAAATCAAACTCCAATAATGATCAGTGTTCAAACGCTCCACGAAAAACTTTAGATTCTCAATCTTTTTCCATCCAGAATATAAATGTCAATATTCATTTTAAACGGGCTTTATTAGATTCTATAACATATAAAAGAACAGAATTATTCAATATTTCTCACTCATGTAATTTTTTTTGTCTTCCCCCCACCCCCCTTTTCATCTCTAGCCATCGCCAATCAAACATTCTGCGGGAAGCCTTTTATTTTTGAATATTTATCCATCCACAACAAAAATGCCAATATTAATTTTAAACTTACTTTATGATATTCTAGAACCAATAGAGAAGTAGAATTGTGTTTAATATTTCTCACTCATGAACTGCTTTTTACCCCCCCCCCCACCCCCACCCCTTTCCCATTTTCCACCACCAGTCAATGTTATTAAATGTTGATTGCTAGCTAATTTTTTTTTAAACACATGTTTTATTGTGTTGATGTGTTATTCTTTTAGTTTAATTAGTCACTTTAAAAATATTTTGTATAGTTTTTTCCTATCAGCACTATTTTTCATTTGAAATAAATTTTTTGAACACATTTGTATATAGTTTTCTCCGTGCGCGTTATTTTTCATTTGAAATTAATTTTATGAACACACGTGTTTCCTCTTTTTTCAATTTTCTGCACTCTCATGCCTGATTTATTTAATGAAATTTTTATTGTTTTAATCTTAATTTTTATAATGTACGTGGCAAATTTTATTAATTTATTTTGATTACACTGCTGTGCATGAAACACCATTTTTACAAATTCTTATATAAAATGACTTCCTGAATCCGAATATGACAGCCATTTCGCCTTATCACCAGAGTTTTTGGGGAATACCTCCCTATTTTTATCACTTTTTGGTAATTTTATGGCTATAAATTTGATTTGTAGAGGGGGAAAAATGATTATTTTACTTGTTAAATATCTTCTGAGGTATTACAGCAGTGAAAAATTCTAAAACATGAACATTCGCAGCAAGGTGAAAATTTAGGGGGAGATTTGCCACTGAAATTATAAATTACATTTACAGTAGAACCTCGATTATCCGAACCTCGATTAACCGAAACTACTCTCCGTTAACCGAAGTCGGTTTCTTCTTCACTTTTTTTTTTTCACTTTCTACTATCATCTAAAATTTTCTCTTAACAAACATGCATTTTTAAAGTTCTTTTGTATGCAAGCCGTCCTTTCCAAACTACAAGTGCAGATAAATATTTTGGAATTCCCTTTTTTAGAATTCTTTCTCGCAAGCTTAATTCTCGGTATGAGTGTACTCTTCCCCACTTTCAAACGTCCTTGTTCTAAACAAAAATATACCCCATTTCGAAATTTGGGAGGTAAATACTGCCGAGTCCCAGAACAATCGAATGTTATTGCACCCTCTGATTGTAAGCAAGTGCAAAGAACCTATTCTCTTGAACTTCGGGATAGAGCTGCACGACAAAGGATGGCCAATTTACACCAGATCAAGCTTCTATTTAAACCATTGTAAGTTTTTGTTTCAGAAATAAATTTATTTTCATTTATGATTTTAATTTATTTAACAGTTAAAATAGTCATAATACCAGTTCAATGACGATACTACATATTAAACTATATGATTATTGATGAATTCTCGATTATCCGAAGTAGATTTGGTCCCAATTACTTCGGATAATCGAGGTTCTACTGTATTGTATTTTATTTTATTATTATTATTATTTATTATATATTTTTACTACGTATAATAACTCATTACACTTAATAAATCATTATTATATATACATACTTGCCAACTTTTCCGGTTTTCCCGGAAGACTTCCGGTTTTTTAACGTATCTTCCGGTCTTCCAGACAGATTATGAAATCTTCCGTTTTTAAAAAAGTCGCGGATATCGTTCGTTTTAAAAAGAAAACCCAAATGTTCTACGAAAACTCCTGATTCCCAATCTTTCTCCATCCATAACATAAATGTCAATATTCATTTCAATCTTGCTTTATGAGATTCTAGAACATGTAAAGAAATAGAATTGTTAAATATTTCTTGCTGGTGTAATTATGTTTTGCCCCCTCTTTCATTTATCTCCAACTAGTGATCAGCAATCCAATGTTTTGCAGAAGTCTTTTGTTTCCTAATCTTTATCCATCTGCAACATGAATGATACTATAAAAATTAAACTTCTTTCATTAGATTCTAGAAGTAGAGTTGAAAGAGTTTAATATTTCTTACTCTGTAATTATTTTTGTATCCCCCCCCCCCCCTTCCCCAGATTGTGATCAGTGATCAGTTCTAGAAACAATAAAGCAATGGAAGTGTTCAATATTTCTCACGTATGTAATTATTTTTAGATCTTTATTGCTGAATTTAATGAATCTGTTTATTTTTCCTCAATTAAATATTTGTATGTCATATTTATACCAAATGTGTAAACATGGTGAAAAAATGAAGAATAATTTTTTCAGGTAGGAAAATTTTTTCTAAATCAGTTTAAGAAAATTAATACTCAGTTGGTTTTATGCACGTTTGAAACTGATAATTAGCTACTGCTACTTTTTTTTTTTATATGTATGATTAATGTACATACACAAAAATCATATTCTATTTATTTAAAAAATTAATTATAATACTTTAACTTAACTAAGTTTTTTGTCTATTGTTAAATAAATTTCTTACAATTCTGTTTTTTAGATATTTATATGTTGAAGAGGAATAACTTAATTTAAAACTTTTATATATTTAGTATAACCAATCTATAGTAAAACGTTTTTATAGATTGCTTCAAAATATTAAAATTGTAAAACTATTGTTTATTACGTCAAATGGGGGGGGGGGGGGGAATCTTCCCTTTTTTTATGAAATCTTCTGGTTTTTCAACAAAAATCTTCCCTTTTTTAATTAAAATTGGTTGGCAAGTATGTATATATATATATATTATGTGTTAAAATAATTTTTTCCATTCTCCAAACCAAATTCATGGCCATATAATTACCGAACAGTGATAAAAATTGGGAGAGAGGGTGGCACCCCGAGAAAACAGTGAGCGATTAGGCAAAATGGGGATCATATTCAGATTCAGGAGGTCATTTTACATAAGAATCAGCAGGAATAATATCAGGGCTCGAAAAATTTTTTTTTTGGCAGCGCAGTGTTATTGATAGATCAGATAAATCTCAAATTTGAGGTTTACTGAGTAAAAGCACTATTTAGATTTAATTTGATATAAAATATAAATTCTGCTGTGTATTTAAAAAAAAAAAATTAAACTTATGGGAAACAGAAGGTAAGGTTTTTTTTCTTCTTTTTTTCAGTAGATTTTGAAATATAGTACTATGTTACATAAGTTATTTCATTTTAAAACAAGCAAAATTTCGCTATTTATTATGAATCGAAAAGACCTGTCAAAAAGCCCAATTTTTGGTTTTGAAAGGTACTTTCTCCCCTGAAAAAAAAAAAAAAACATAAGTAATAGTTTACTTATTGATATGAAGTGCTTGTGATTTTCCAATCTTTATTTTCTTTTAAATGTATATATATATATAAATTTTAGAAGTGCTTACATATTTCAGCTGTCAACAACATATATAATACTGTTTATTTTAATGGGATACTGGCCTGGCAGGTATAAAATGTTGGCATAGTGCTATATACTTGTGCAATTTTTAGCAGCACTCATTCTTAACCATCTGACCACCTTGGGAAGGGCAGAAATGTAAAGTTGTTTTCACTGCACAATTTTATGATGTAAAACAAAGGTTATAATAACACCTTATCACTTAAAACATAACTATGTATATGAATCTTATGTGACTATATATGTATAACCTTCGCACTTACAATACAAATATAAGCAAAAAAAAAAAAAAATACTTTAATTAATTTGAAATTATATTACAGAAAAAAACAACAGAGCTCAGTGAGATATAATGTTATAATAACACCTTATCACTTAAAACATAACTATGTATATGAATCTTATGTGACTATATATCAGAGTTGGGCAAAATCGTAATTCAATTAATTTGTAATGAATTACATTTCAATTGACAGTAAGCAATTACAATTATGATTACTTGTAATTGTAACGGAGCATCTGCAATTAATCATTACTTTAATCGTAACTAAAAGCTTCCAATTATAATTACTTTACTGTAATTATAATTGAAAAGTTTTAGTTACAATTACATGTAATATAATGAATAATCATTTTATAAAATTGAAATGTAATTGCAGTTAAAAACATTATAATTAAAATTATCTGCCTGTAATAATAATTAAATGTTGCAGTTACAATTATATGTAATGTTAATGGGTAATCATTTTATAGAATTAGAATATAATTGTAATTAGAAACGTTATAATTATAATTACTTTTCTGTATTTATAATTAAAAATTCACGATTGCAATTATTTGTAATTTAATGGTTAATTATTTTACGCAATTATAAATGTAATTGTAATTACTGACGATATAATTATAATTATAATATTGTAATTGTGACTTTGGAATTCAAATTACATTTAAGTAGAGATCGATTTAACTTCTTCGCTGATGTTTTGACGTAAAGTTATGATTCCATCCACACGAAATTTTGAATTTAGAGTTAAATGTTAGTATGACAAACACTGCATTCCTGGAAGGGGGAGGATCTGATCCCAACTTGCCTTATCTCAAAAAATTATGATCCGAACTTTTAAGAAACTTTAAGTTTTTGTGTTAGTATGACAAAAATCGAACCGTTGGAAGGGGAGGGAGGATCTTACGTCGCACGGAGCTTCATCTCGAAAAATTATGGTCGAAACTTTACAAAATTTTGAATCTGTGGTTTGTTGACTGTTAGTATAACAAAGACTGCACTATTGAAAGGAAGGAGAGTTTTGTCCCCTTCCCCCTCACCAAAATTAGGGTACAAATTTTATGAAATTTTAAATTTCGGGATAGTCGGTGTTAGTATGGCAAATGCTGCACTGTTGAAAAGGGGAGGGTTTTACCTACCCCCCCACCCCCTTCCTCAAGGAGCCTTATTTCGAAAAATAATGGTCCGAACTTTACAAAATTTTAAATTTGGAGTTGTTTGAGTGTTAGTATAACAAAAATGCACCGTTGGAAGGGGGGGTGGAGTTCTTACACCCACATGTCTTATGTTGAAAAGTTGTGGTCCTAACTTTACGAAATTTTAAACTTGGAGTTAGTTTCGTGTTATTATGACAAAGAGTACACCATTGGAAGGGAATAGGGTCTTACCCCCCCATAGTGCCTTATCTCGAAAAATTATGTTCCAAACTTTACGAAATTTTAAATTTGGGGTTGGTTTAGTGTTAGTATAACAAAGATTACACAGTTGGAAGGGGAAGGGTCTTACACCCCACGTTGCCTTATCTCGTTGGTGTTGCGGAATAAGGCCGAATGACTACTCTTGGGTCCTAGGCCAGAGGGGGGAGTACCTTCCGTGGAGGTCTTTCTAAGGGGTCCAAGACTGTATTTACGCAAGTTTCAGAGAGAACCACGGAAAACTCTGAACGGGTAGGCCCACGAGCGCGACCTTGGATCGAACCCGGCATTTCACGTCTATCAGCTTTGAGCGTAGAACCGCTCGGCCGCTGGTGGACCGAAAAGTTACGGAATTAACTTTACGAAACTTAAAATTTGTAGTTGGTTTGGTGTTAGTATGACAAAGACTGCACCTTTCGAAGGGGAGAGGGTCTTACACTCCACGGAATATTATCTCGAAAAATAATGGTCCGAACTTTATGAAATTTTAAATTTTCAGTTGTTTGGGTGATATTATAACAAAGACTGCACTGTTGGAAAGGGGGAATGTCTCGAAAAGTTACAGTCCTAACTTTAAGAAATTTTAAATTTGGTGTTGGTTGGCTATTATTATAACAAAGATTGTACCGTTGGAAAGAGGAAGGGTCTTACCTCCTTTCTCCCCTCGGTGCCTTATCTAGGAAATTTATTATCCTAACTTTACAAAATTGCAAATTTGGAGTTCGTTTGGTGTTAACATGACAAACAGTGCACCGATAGATAGGGAGAGGCTCTTACCCCTACGGTGTCTTATTTCGAAAACGTATGGACCAAACTTTACAAAATTTTAAATTTGGATTTGGTTGGGTGTTAGGTTAACAAAGACTGCACTGTTTGAAGTGGGGTCTTACACCCCATGGTGCCTTATCTCGGAAAGTTACTATTCCATTTTTTCGAAATTTTAAATTTGGAGTTGGTTTCGTGTTACTTTGATAAAGAATATTGTTGGAAGGGGGCAGGGCCTCCTCCATCATAGCGCTTTATCACGAAAAATTATGGTCGAAACTTCACGAAATTTTAATTTAGAATTGTTTGGGTATTAGTTTAACAAAGACTGTTTGAAGAAAGGGGTCTTACTTCCCACGGTGTCTTATCTCGGATAGTTACCGTTCTAATTTTTCAAAATTTTAAATTTGGAGTTGGTTTGGTGTTACTATAATAAAGACTGCACTGTTGGAAGAGGGGAGGGCCTTACCCCCCATGGTGCCTTATCACTAAAAATTATGGTCCAAACTTCACGAAATTTTAATTTGGAGTTAGTTTGCTGTTAATATGACAAAGAGTGCACCGTTGAAAGGGGAAAGAGTCTTACCCCCCACGGTGCCTTACCTTAATCTTCCCCACTTCGGCGGGGTGGGGAGGGGCAAAAAGACTGAGGTTTTTGACAAGGTTTTCAATCAATCATTTTATTTTGTTTTGTTTTATTTACAGATGGGTAGATTTTAATAATTTATATGTAATTTTAAATCTTAATTTAAACATAGTGACCTGCGAAGCATGCAACACCTGATAGTATAAATATACATCTAACTATATTTCATTTGCCTTTTTATTTTTAATGGTTCTAGAAAAGCTAGAAAAACGCAGCACTAATTTATCATCTGATAAAGTTAAAGAAATGAAATTTTAATATATATATATATATATATATATATAATGCATTTTATTTCTTTAAAGGAAAAAAAATAATATTTTAAAATTTATCAAAACATTACAAATATAATATGTCGTTTGTTATTTTCGATTTTTATATTTTTATATTTTAAATATACTTGAAGTATCTCTATTAAACTATAAACAGAATGAGGCTTTCTGTTTTTTTTCATTTTTGACATTTGAAAAAATGAAAGAAAGAAAGAAATAACTCCACATATATATAAAGGTATTTTATTTATTTCAATTTTATATCTTAAGATGTCATCTTACTACTTTTAAGAAAATCCTTAACCAGTTGAGGTTATCGTAGGTCCATAGAGACCCGAGCCATTTTTCTTTGTCTCATTTCTCAGAGCCGACATATAAAAGAAACACCTATGCATCAATTACGTGATTTTTTCGGTAAAAATACCATTCTTAAGCTTTATTATGCAATTTGAACGTTTCCAATATCTTAATTTGTTCAAACGTTATGCATTTTTTTGTCAATACCTACATTTTTGATAAGTGGGTATGTTCCTGATAAAAAGTAAAATATTTGTTATTTTTTTATTTTTTTTATTTTTTTTTTTTATAATATTCTTTGTCTGCCCGTAAAGTAGAAGTATTTAAGAGTGTTCAAAAATTTTATCACATTTTTTCCTTAAAAATTATGTATTCTAACATGCCTCGGATCTTCAGCGACCCATGGTATTCTAAAAAAGTGCCGAAAAAAATGATAACCTGATCGGGTTAGTATATATATCCCTTGACTAGAAACATGCGAAATTGTTACACAAACAGAACCGTAAAATTTACTATAAAAATTAAAATAAACAATACTTTAAACAGTTTACAAATAGTAAATTTAAACACATATTCTTTTATATTAATGTATTAACATCACCATACATTAGGTGAAAGATTAGGTGGAATGAATAAAAACTGGAGACGTTCATTTTTGCGTAGAGGGTAGGTACGTAGACACAGCAGCCTCACAGACGGCAAGTTTCCGGTTAAGAGTTAATGAAAATTTGAATAACGATCACTTACCATTTTTAAAAATTTGCAATGAGTGCTACGCATACTTGGGAGGGGGAGGTTAGTGGGGCAGAGGGGAAGAAATTACCGATTTTTATGAAAATTTGTAAAACTATTTATATTACTATCTATGAAAATTACAACGAGTGTTACATATAGCTCTGGGGTTCAGAGGGGGTGGGGGTAGCGTACAGAAAAAAAAATATCTTATAAAAAGTAACGTGATACTGATTTTCATGAAATCTTTCGTAAATAACTACTTAATTTACAAAAAGTGTTACATATATCTGAGAACAGGGGGAGTCACAGAAAGCAGTGGGGGGGGAAAATGATTATTTTATACCACAATGTATCTGATTTTGTGAAATTTAGAGTAAATGTCGTTTACTGTTAAAAAAAAAAAAAAAAAAAAAAAAATCACAATGAGTGTTACATATATCTGAGTGTAGGGAGCCATCAAAATGTTGTCTTTATTTAATATCTTTTGATCCAATTACTGAATGAGCTAATTAAAACGGCGTTAGCTAGATTTTTTTCCCAGAGTAATAAATGTGGCATTTTTCGCAGCTGTCGGTTGAACGGTATAGATTTGTATAGCGAACAAAAAATCTGGGCAAGCAAACAAACAATCAGCTTTATATTTATATAGAAGAAAATTAGGGGAAAAGATTGTGCTTTGTTTATTGCTTGTTGAAAAGGGAGCTGGAGGGGAGGGGGGAATTACATGAGAGAAAGATGCTGAACAATTCTACCCCTTTATAGGTTCGTCTATGAGTTCTACAATCTAGTAAAGCAAGTTTAAAATGAATATTTACATTTTTGCTGTGGATGGAGAAAGGTTAGAAATTAAAAGACTTCTGTGGAGTGTGTGATCAGCAATCGTTAGCGGAAGTGAGAAGGTTCATAAAAAATTATGAGTGAAAGATAAAAAATTTTATTTCTTTATAAATTCTAGAATTTTATAAAACAAGTTTAAAATGAATATTTACATTTATGATGTGGATGAAGAAAGATTGGAAATCACGAGGCTTCTGTAGGACGTGTGATCACCAATCGTTTGCGGTGGCAAAGGCGGGGGTCCAAAAATTATATGAATAAGAGATATCAAACAACTCTACTTCTTTATAGGTTGTAGAATATAATAAAACAAGCTTAAAATGAATATTTACATTTATGCTGTGGATGAAGAAAGATTGGAAATTTTTTTTATAACTATCACTTACTGTTTATAAAAAAATTACAGTTAGTGTTACATATAGTTTCGGGGGTAAAAGAGAGCGGAGGGGGGGGGAAAGAAGACCATGTATGTTTTTGTATGACCATGTTGCCGACTTTAATGAAACTTTGTATAACTATCACTTACTCTTCATGAAAAATTACAGTGAGCGTTATATATAGTTGGGGGGGGGGGCGAAAGGGAGCAGAGGGAAAGGCAGTTAGAGAAGTTCTCTTCAACATTACATCGTTTCATATGCATAGGAAACTTTGTTTAAATATCGATTATTGTCCATTAAAAAAAAAAAAAAAAATATTGTGACGGCTACATATGCAGAGAAGGCATGGGGCACACTGAAATAAAATGATTTTTTTATACCGACTTATTACCATTTTTAATTGAACTTTTCAGAAATATAACTCCATGTTTGTGGAAAATGAGAGTGGGTGTTACAAAACACAGTGATTTTTCTTTTCTTAACTTAGTATTCAAAAATTTTCTTCAAATTTTGATTTAAAAACTGTAAAAAGTTAAAACAAACAGTAAAAAGTTAAAACAAACACCTTTTTCTTTCTCTCTCTTTCTCTTTTTTTTCTTTCTTTTTTTTTTTTTTTAATCTGTCCCCTTTGTCTTTTCTCCAGGGAAAAAAAAAATATTTACAAATTTGTTGATGTTATGTATTTTAATTAAGGAAATTAATAATTAAGGAAAGCGACCTTATTTTTTGGACGCCGGAAAAAATGAGACTTTTCACAAATGCTACTTGCAAAAAAAAAAAAAAAAAAAAAAAAAAAACTTGGGGCTTGCAAACATATTGGGGGTTAAAATACAGTGGGGATTTTTTTTTTTCTCTATTATAACATCTTTTTCTTTTTCTCACCCCTATAGCCCTCCACAGTATTTTTCAGGACACATATATTTAACAAGTAGCATTTATTAAAAATGCCCTCCGGCACTCTTTCTTCCGGATCGTCTAAAATGAACACTTTTCCTTATTGCCACTTGTAAAATGCATGCTAAAAATCTACGAGAACGTTTTTTTTTGTTTCCTGCGATAGGGTACTAAAAGGACAGATTAAACGAAAAAAAAATCTCGTTTTTGAGTTACCTTTTCAGAGATTTTAATCAAACACTGAATTTTTGAGTATTAGGAAGATAAAGGCACTATGATACGTAATCCTCATTGTAAATTTTTCATAAACAGTAGTATTTAACCCTTTGTGGCGCGCTGTCCTTGCTACGAGGACGCAATTATTAAGCTCCAGCTGCAAAAACTCATCCCTGAAATTTTTTATCAAAAATTTTCTTTTATAACGTAGCAGAAAAAGGTCGTTTTTACAAACTTAAAGATTCTTCTATTTTAATTTTGTTCGTGAATTCCGGTGGCAGTCGAATTTAAATGATCTCGATTACCTTGCGCCGCAAAGGGTTAAGCAAAATTTTATTAAATCGGCAACAAAGTGGTATAAAAATATCATATTCTTTCCGTATGCCCCCTATCACCTGGATATAATCTTCTCTGTAATTTTTCATGAACAATAAGTGATATCTGTACAAATTTCCTATAAATGTAAAGAGGGGATGCGTAAAAACAATCATTTTCCTTCCCTTTGTCTCCCCTTGGCCCCTAGATATATCTAACGTACTCTGTGATTTTTCCTTAAATGTAAATGATAGTTGTTCAAATTCTAATTAAAATCGGTAACACGATGATATTTAAGCAATCATTTTCCTCTTCTGCTCCCCCCAGGTCTAGATAACAATCAGTATAAATTTTCCTAATCAGTAGGTGGTATTTATAATAAGTTTTATTAAAATGAAAATCATAGTGATATGAAACAATTTTCTTTTCTTCTGCTGTACATCATCCCCCCCCCCCCCCTCCAAAAAAGAAAAAAAAAAATCATATATAACACACACTGTAATTTTTCATTAACAATAAGTAATATTTACACAAAATGTCAACAAACAATCGATAATGGGGTCGGTTTAAAAAATATTTTATTCCCCTCTGCCTTCCTTAACCCTCCTACCCTCCTTCAACTGTATGAAATACTCACTTACATTTTCATAAAAGTTCTACAAAATTTCATCAAAATCGGTAACACGGTGATATGAGAATATAAGAACAACAGTTTTCTTTCCCTCTGCCCTCCCTTTAGCCCCCTCCTGCAGATATACGTAACACGCATTTTAATTTTTCTTAAATAGTAAGTGTTATTTACATTAAGCTTCATTTAAACTGTGTGATTTAAAGAAAAAATTATTTTCATATGCACCCCTCTTGCGCCCTCCCCTACCCATATATAATACCCATTCATTGTAATTTTCAATAAACAGTAAGTGATATATTATATAAGATATCACTAAAATAGTAACATAATAAAAAAAAATATATATATATTTCACTCTGTCCCTCTCACTTATCTCCCTCCCTTCCAAATAAGTGTGACACTTGCTGTAATATTTCATAATTAATAAATGATTTTTATACAAAGTTTCATTAAAATCGGTAAGAAGGTGATATAAAAACAATTATTTTTATTCAAACTACCGCTAACCCAACCCCCCCCTCCCGCAGATGTATATAATCCTTACTGCTTATTTTCCATTAATACTAAGTGAATGTTGTACCAATTTAATTGAAATTACCAATATATATATATGTATATATATGAAAGTCATTATTTCAATTATTAAATATTTATTGATTTTGCAAATTGCAAATGTATTCCTTTTTTTCGAATAACCCCCCCCCCCCCCCCCCCCCCAAAAAAAAAAAAAAATATATATATATATATATATATATAAATAAATAAATAAATAAAAATTAATAAATAAATAAAAATAAAAATCTGATGTATAACAATCACACGATTTCCATTGTCCAGCACTAGGCATATTGTACATTCTTTTTGGAAAGATTATATTTAGAAAACACAAAATTGTTTCAATAAATTAGACACCTAACAAATTTCCTGTAAGAGCAAACTGATACATATGTCGAGAAGATATACAAAAGAGAATGTACATAGTAAATAAATAAAATAATAATAATAAAAAAAAAATCGTTAGAGGCCGTTTTTTAAAATACGCATTTCCAAAATCCTTAACTGTCCTGCCTAATCAAGACGCTCGTGAATTTTCTTGTAATAACCAATTAGTGAATTTATGTAGCAAATTGGAAGAAAACTGTTAGAACTGTTTTTGAGACATTGACTTGCAATCCCCATGCCAATTTTCATAAAAACTGGGCAAACTCATCAACTCACTGCAAAATAACAATTATATACTAAAAGATCTATAAGGGAGTCAGTAAGGTGAATTTGAAGAGAATACATAGAGTTGTTTCGGAATGCATTCGCGAGATCTGAAATTGACCTATTTATTCATAGTGTTAAGCAATTTTCCTAAACTATTCAGTTAACACATACGGAAAGACATGCAAAACGGTGTTTATATAGTAGTTTTGAAGAAATTGTCAGTCTTTTTGAGATACGGATGTACGGTCTCACTTCAGGTTTTGCAGTTTTCATTAAAAAGTTGGCAAAATCATCTGTACTCTAAACATATCTTAATTCTGAAGTTCAGTAGTTTTATTTTTATTAGTTTTGGAGATTTGAATGTCACAATATTCCCCGTACACATACAGTCGGTGTCGGTAACAAAAGTCCCCGAACACGAGCAAATATTCCTACTATATAAAAAAAGTACACTTAATACAGTTTTCTTAAATAAATCCTTGTCGAATCCTGTTTTTAGACTGACTAAGAACAGAGACTTTGTTACCGACTCTACCTACACACACACACTACCTAACATACTGACCAGTTGCGAAAAACTTTTTTTTTTTTTTTTTTTACTCGGGAGACTCTAAAACATGTAAATCAGATGAAAATTTGACATCGAAATTTTTGACCGACAACAATACTTTCATTACCTGCGGTAGTCGGGTGATGAAAGTAATAAATAACAGAAAGTTCTATACTTATATAAAGTTCTTATAACTTTGATCTATAATATGCCTTTCCAATTTGTATAGAATTTACACGCTAGAGCACTTGCAATACGTAAATGTACAAACTATAATGATAACGATATATATGTATACATATATAAATATTATCTACCTATTATTATCTATCTATTTATAAGATATATATATATATATATATATATTATCTACCTGGAAAGAGCTATAAATCCTGCACTCATCAAAATCAATATAGATCACGCTACGGGGTGCTATAATATACAGTACCAACTTTGAATTTAATCGAATGAACGTTTACACGTTATCAATTCTGTAAATTCTGTGAATTCTGTAAATACATACAACACTTTAATGTAAGGATACACTGAAATTTTATAATTGAATTTTTTTATTACCTTTTTTTTTTTTTTTTTTTTTTAATAATAATATTTATTTAGGAAAGTAAAAGCACATATCCATCCTTGTTTTAAAGTATAACAAATACGTCTACCTAAAAGCAATTTCAAAAACTTGTCCCCCAAGTGGTGGTGAAGGGTGGGGAAAGGGGCAAATGTTTCGCAGCTGGATTCATTGATGTTCTAAAACTATTTCCCCGAAAATGCAGTAATTTATAATATATACTGTAGTTTCATTGATAATATTCTTTATTAACCATATTCGACAGAGCTTTAACTAAAAAAAAAAAAAAAAAAAGGAAAAGAAAAGAAAGAAAGAAAAAAATACGTCATTTGTTTCTTTTCGGTAATGATAATAATAATTTAAAAAAAAAAATATTCACTTGTTAACATTTATAAATTTTCTAATTAAATATTTGCATGTGTAGATATTTGTTTTGTGAATATAAAGCATCCCATCAACAGCAGGTTCTTAAAAAATCTGCTCAGAAACATTTTATTGTGTTAACAAATGCGATCTCGTTGTTTTTGTACTTTACATCAGACTAGAGGGCTTCGCCTGCTTCTTTGGTCACTATATTTAAATGATTTCTCAATTTCACATCATAATTAAAATAATAGTAATGACAAATAAAAAATATATCATTGTAATCATCGAAACCTATATGAAATATTGACCACTGCATTCGGTAGTGGTTTTCACGATCGCAGCATGGCGAATCGGGTCCCCTCGGGTCCCTAATCTCGGGACCCTCGGTAGCGCCTTACCCGCTTTAAGGAACATATACAATATGCATATGTTCCTTCTGCTCCCGCGAATAAACTTAGAAGTTTCGTGAAATCCCAGAAAAGTGCATATTGCGTACACTTAACCAGCATCCACACACTAATTTTCGCCATTCGGAGATAATTTGGGGCAGAGTAAAACTTAGAAACGTGTTTTTTGCCTCTCCACCACAAGGAGAAGAGTGAATAATTTCCCATAATGGTTTCGAGTGCGTTTTAGGTACGCATAACCAAGCGACTCATCAAAAGATCGCATTCCTGAGATAATTTGGAGCAGAGTTACAATTTTCTTGCCCCCTCCTTTAAGGGGGGGGAGGTGAACTTTCCCAAAATATTTTTATACTATATTTTAGGTACGTATAACCAAGACACATTAAAAATAAATCGCCTTTGTAAGGTTATTTGGAGCACATTTATGCATGGAAATATGTTTTTTACCTCCCGATCCTCAAAGAGGGTATAGGGAGGAATTTCGCTAAATCCTTTGTAGTGTGTGTTGGGTACTCATAATCAACCGACACATAAAAAAAAAAATTGTTTTCATGAGATAATTTTGCGCAGAGTTACTCTTTAAAAGTTTTTTGCCCCCCTCCCCCTCCCGCTGCCATTAAATGCGGGTAAGGAGAAATTTCACAAAATCCCTTTATAGTGCGTGTTGGGTACGTCTAACAGGGCTCAAAGTGCTCCTATATTTCCTATATATTTCAAAAAATCATGAAAAACGTCCTATATTTTCCTATATTTTATAATTCTTTACATTTTTCCTATATTTCAGAAAATTTTCCTACATTTCCTATATTCTACTACTTCAGTTTAAGTTTTTCTTACTTGTTTTCTGCTTTCCCTGCTATGCATCCTATTTAAATTCTCATATTTTTCCAAAATACCAATCATAGCAAAAATAATTGCTTTTTCTTCTTGACATTCACTCTGCCAAATATTCACCCACACTATCAATCACTTTTCTTAAATTTAAAAAATATAAAGCGTAGGCATTGATTCAGTATCGTACTTTCATAATAAGAATTGACTTAATTTCACAAACAATCGTAGTATAATCAAATGGACTTGAGATTTCAACTTCACGGCTATAACAATTTATCGATTAAAAAAAAAAAAATCTTAACTGTGGTATGGAAGGCCTACATTTCTTTTTCAAAAGGCTAATTTAACATAAAATTAGATAAAAAGTAAAGGGGTTTTCACCCATGTCTTCAAATGAATAAAATAAAAAGGTAATTTAAAATAAAACTAATATAGCCTAATTTAAACATATTGTTACTTAGAGCTTAGCAAATATCACTTGCAAAAAAAAAAAAAAAAAAAAAAAATATATATATATATATATATATATATATATATACAATCAAAAGGATTCATAATGCCATTACTATTTTAATATTTTTCACTTATTCTTTTACTTTTTATTTATTTACTTTTTTTTTCTTTGGAGGGGGGGGGGGGAGCCAAATTTATTAAGTAGGCACTGATAGCAGCCTCAAAACATATTTAACCAGTTACATGTAGTTTAATTGAAGGGTTGTGATTTTTTTTTCTTTTTGACTTTTTAAACATTACAATGTAAAAAAAATATATCATTATTTAAAAAATATTATGTGGACTGATGTTAAATAATATAAACTGGTATGAAAACTAGACAAGTAAGCAATCATAAATTTGGAAATATGTTCTATTCAAAGTAATGTGAAAAGTAAACAGTAATAGATCTTTTAATTTATTTTATGTTAAATTAGATGAAATTAAATTAGGGCATTTTATTTACAAAGTTGTTTACTCATTCCGAGATTACAAAATAATGTTAGAGGTAATTCGTTTTTAGTGAATCTCTTAATTTTATCTTGAAATTATGTTTCTATATTTGTATGAGGAAATTCCTATATTTTCCTATTTGATTGCTTTGACCCCTGGTCTAAAAAAATCATGTATAAAATTAATCTTACTGGGATAATTTGAAGTAAAGTTATATATGCTTGAAAAAATGTTTATTGTCCCCTCTGTCACCAAGGGGAGAGGAAAGGGGTAAATTTCGCAAAATCTCGTTACAATGGATATACAAATAAACAACCCACACAACAAAATTCTTGACCTCAGCTCCTGTAGATAAAACGGAAGAGGGGGGGGGGGGGTTCTCGAATTCGCTTCCTTGTAACTCCCCTCAGAAAACAAAAATGGATTTCTTTAAATATCTCCAAGAAAACGCACGCCTATTTTCAACATCTTTGTAGCATTATTGATAGAGTTCTACTCGTAAAACCAGATTTTGTGAAAATTTCACCAGAAAATCGTTTTCTCTCCCTCCCTCTTTTTAAATTCCAAAATCGCAGAAAACAGTTTTTTGTGCGCAAGTCTAGTCTCCCCATGTGCAATTCTTTCACTGTGAAGTAATTTGAAGTCGATTTATGCTTACAAACGTGTATTTGCCCCCGTTTTTGCAAAACAGAGGGGGGGAGGATTTAGCAAAAATACCGTTTTTGTAGAAGTCAGGGTCCGTAAACTAATCTACACACCAAAATTTGTGTCTTTATATCCCACAGAATCGCCACGAGCTGTATTGTGCTTGAAAAGGAGGGTCTAAAATTTTCTCCCTTAAACTTCTCCTTCCCACCAAAATCGAAAATCACAAAAAACCAAATATATGTTTTTGGAAATATCCTCAAGAAGACGAACGGCTGTTGTCAATATTTTTTTACTATTATTGGACGAGTTCTACACAAAAATTATAATTTTGCTAAATTTCCCATAGAAATTGTTTTTCTTCCTTCCCCCTTAAAAATTCAAATTTCCAAAATCGCAGAAAATGACTTTTTCGTACTCAAGTCTAGTCTTCCCATCTGCAATTTCTTTACCGTGAAGTAACTTGAGAGCCGATTTATGCTTATTTTTACCTTCTGTCCCCACAGGAGAAAGGGGGGGTTCAAAAAATTCTGCCTTAGTGGGGGTCAGGGTCCTAAAACGAACCTGCACACCAAAATTTGTTACTCTATCTTGTATAGAATCGCCACGGCTGTGTTGAGTAGAAACCCCCCCCCCCTCCCTTCTCCTTTTGCTTCCCTTGAATACCTAAAGAAATCAGTATTGAATAAGAGTACTTAGTTCTGCTTAAAAAATAAAATAAAAAAAAAATAATACTTACACACACACACACATATATATAACCTTCTCCATTTTTTATTTCCCTTGTCTCGAAGGCGGTTAGCATCTATTTTTCTCCCCAGAATTTTCCCAAAATCTAGCTTCATTAATTTTGCAGCAGTCGAAGAAAAAGTGATAAAAATGTTTTTCATTAATTCTTCCACCTTTTCGTCAGATATATCTGTTACTCGGATTTTTTTTCGACATTAGTAAGAAGAATTGTGAAAAGTTTGTTTGTAAATAGCAAATATATATGTATATAGTAATATAAATCTCTTTTTTTTTCTCCTTTATTTCCCAACACTTTTTTTTTTTTTTACTGTTTAGAATGCATTTCTAAAGTAAAAATTCGAAAAAGTTCCTAATACGGATACTTTTCATTATTCT
>OZ005660.1:99194109-99289109 GCA_963930645.1 Salticus scenicus
AAGTACACTTTCTTCCCCAAGATCGTTATATTTTGTTATGTATAATATAATCTTTTTATAGCTCGATCCTTTACATACCCACTGTTACAAACTATCATAACTGTTAAACTTCTAAACTTCTAAAAATTTTTTTAATTATGACTTTGCTTAGTGAAAAACTTAATGAATTTATGATTATTGGTAGTAAATATTAACGCAGAAGAGGGGGGGGGGGGAGAGGAGATAATTTAGCTATGCTTTTCAAATTTAATATATTTTATTTAAATGGAAATATACCTTTTACTTTTATTATTTATTTATTTCAAACAGTTGTTATTTTGTTTTAGTTCCACATGCTACCTTGTTTAAAACTTATTTATATAAATATATCCTTTAATAATATCACTGAATTGTCTTCTCAATTATTAAATGTTTTCCTGGCTGCAGTTTGAAATAAGTTTCTCATTGCTGCTCCCCTCACCGAAAATCCCGTATATATCTATATAATGCTACAGTTAAAATTAAAATTTGTGTTTATATTTCAAACCTTTAGCATATAATCTTTTAATTTCAGTGGTGCTTTTAATATTGGTGGTGCTTTTAATATTCAGTGGTGCTTTGAATTTGTGTATATAGTATCATCCAGTCTCAATTTTATATCTAAGTACTATAACTTCTAATATTTGATAAAATATTAAGAGCTCGACAACTTTTATGGCAAATCTACAATGAAGAATTAACTTGATACTGTTTTATTGAAGTTATGTACTTATAAATATGAATGTTTTATCGAATAACATGATCGCAATATTATATTAGATGCTAAAAATTGTCTTAAAAAAGAAAAAAAAAAAATATATATATATATATATATATATATACATACATTAGCAGACCCGGCCACGCGTTGCTGTGGCTATGTTATACGTTGAATTATATTGTAGTAAAATATTCAATATATTAAAATTATTATTTACGAATAAAGAGCATCCTTGATAACATCCTTGATCTTAGCAGGCTTAGCCCGCTTCGCTGGTCCCTATTTTTAACTGATTCACTGTAATTAAAGAATTCTCAAAACTGCATTCAATTTTATCATGTGAAATAAAAGAGAAAAAAAAAATCTGATCGGGAAAAATGTTCGACACTCATAATGAATCCATATATTATCGGCAGGGAAATGATATAAAATACAAAAAATTCTTCTCTCATCGGTGGAATAATCTGTCCGGACCCCCACTGCTTGCGGCAGCGTATACCTGTGCAAACCGTGCGCACCGTTTCTTCGCCCACCGTTACCGCCCTTCTTAATAACTCCATACTTTCGAAAATATCCGCAATCAAATTATTGGGCCTTAAAACTTAATAATACTAATTTTCACAGTTCTAACTCTTACTTCTATTATTTTGCCCCTTTGCCCTACCCCTCCCGACTATTCTAAATAATTTTACAAATTCGAAAATATCTGCAGTTTATTCGTAGGTGTCAAAAACCTCTATGCACTAATTTGAACGATCTAACTCTATTTTTGTTTTTTGCCCCTCTGACCCCCTTCTCGCCCCTCCTTATAAATTTACAAATTCGAAAATATTCGCAATCGATTTGTAGGTATCAAAAATTCTATGCACCAATTTTGGACAATCTAACTCCATTTTTATTCTTTGCTCTTTTGTGTCCCCCCCCCCCTCCACATTCCCGTTCGTCCTAATAATTTTACAAATTCGAAAATATCTGCAATCGATTTGTAGGTATCAAAAACTTCTATGTACCAATTTTTAGCGATCTAACTCTATATTTGTTTTTTTTTGCCCCTTCGCCCCCTTCCCCGCCCCTCCTAATAAATTTACACTTTCGAAAATATCCTCATTCGATTTGCAGGCCTCTAAAACCTATCTATACCAATTTTGAACAGTCTATCTGCATTTCTACTTTTTTTTTTTTTTTTTTTTTTTTTTTGTGAAATCACGTTTTGACCCCTCCTCTCCCCCCCTTTTGGGGGGCGAATTTTGTAATAAAAACTATCCTCTCTCTCTCAAGTTGGACCAAGCTGCACACAGTATCCAAATTTCATTAAATTCGGCTTATTAGTTTAGGAGTTCATCGCGGACATAGTAATTTTTATATATACTATATATAAGATATACTATATATATGTATGACTTTTTCGCTGTATAATTACGCTCTAAATAATGATAACAAAATTCTTCCAAACAACCGAAGAAAAATTCATTACATAATAAATGTAATTAAAATTAACTTTCGACGGATTTCAGAATAATTTAATTCTATTTAGTGGAATAATTGAGAAATTATAATTGAATTGACCTGTAATTCAATTTTATATTAATTCAATTATATTCTCGAAAAATGTAATTTCATTAACTTGTATTCAAATACAAATTAATTGAATTACATTTTATAAGATGTAATGGGAATTAATTTGTAATTTCATTACAGGTTAATTTAATTATTTTTGAAAACTTAATTGAAATTAACCTGTAATTGTTTGCTAACACATGAAATTACAATTTGAAAAATGTAATTGAATTAACTGTCAATTGCATTACAAGTTAATTGAATTAAACTGTAAAGAAACGTAATGACATTAATTTGTAATCCATTACAAGTATTTTCAAATACTTTTGTCAATTGTAATTGAGAGTGATTTTATTTTCATTACAAAATAATTGAATTACAAGCTGTGCAAAAGTAATTCAATTTATTTGTAATCAATTACTCGTTAATCGATTGACAGTAAAATAATTATAATTGTAATTTAATTGTAATTCAATTACTTTTTAATCAATTATGCCCAACACTGCTATATATGTATAACCTTCGCACTTACAATACAAATATAAGCAAAAAAAAAAAAAAAAAAGAAATACTTTAATTAATTTGAAATTATATTACAGAAAAAAACAACAGAGCTCAGTGAGATATTAGCAATGGAAATATCTGGTCATGGCAGTCAGAAGGTTAGGGTGTAATGAAATTTTTCAATCTATTTTCAGAGCCATTGTTTGAGAGTAAGTTTTAATACCTACTAAGAAAAATGTAGAAGTTTCGTGATGGCCAAAACATACTCCATCATAATAATTTTTCATGATTAAAAAAGAAAATATTACTAAATGTAAAGGGTGATATTTTTAAAAATATGAAAAATTAGGACATTATTAAAATTTATTAATTAATTATTATTTTTTAAAGTTATCTTTCATGATGAATGCAGATGATTTCCATTCTAGAGAAGTAGTACTGCACTAAATATCCAAAGAAAGTCAAATTTACTCTCTATATGCCATACAAAAAAAAAAAAAAAAAAAAAAAAAAAAAAAAGTTTTTTTTATTTTATTATTATTATTATTATTTAAAAAAAAAAAAAAAATTTTTTTTTTTTTGTTAAAAAAGAAAAAAATATATATTGATAACTTTATAGATAGATGGTTCAACTATTCATTTTAAAGGTATTGACGAGTTATTTTGAAAGATACCCATAATGAAAGTTTGCCCCCCTCAGGGTGGGGACTTTCTCCCACAGGGGAAGCAATGCTCCTACATATCTAAAACATTTTTCACAGTTGACTATCACTATTATAAATAATTCTTTTTAATTTAATAGTGATTAATAAAAAATAATTATATTTATGTATATTTATATGAAATTTTGTCCTATATTGCTATGTTAAAAATTTAGAAAAAGTGGGATGGCAATGCCACCTGTTGGTTAATTTTCACCAAAAGTTGATGGGCACTAATTTATATCTATGTGCAATTACATATCAAATTTTATGAAATTGTATGTAGTAGTTCCTGAGATACGCTTGCCACAAAATTTTGCCAAAAACAGACATTTTCTAAAAATGGTCAAATCGTGTTCTAGACCTCTCAAAATGTGTAAATCCATCGAAAACTTGAGGTCAAACTTTTTTGCGAATCCAATATTTTCTTCGATTGAATTTAGAAGAAAGCAAAAATAAGCTGAATATTCAGTATTCCGCCAAATAGTTATTATCTGTTTGCTGTATATTCAGTATTCGGCCGAATAGTTAGTACAGTAGAACTTGGATAATTCAAAGTTGAAGGGACCTGAGAAAAATTCGAAATATCCAAAAATTCGAATTACATATACTATTTCATACTTGCCGACATACTAATTAAAATTCCGTAGTATTGTTAACCCCGCCTTCTTTTTCAAACCACTATCCGTTTTAGAGTATTTTTCTTCTTATTTAATCATAATTGCATTTGCAAAATATTACTTTAAAAATTTACTGTTGTGAAAAAAAAGGGCGAGACTAACAACACTACAGAATATTAATTAGGATGTTGGCAAGCATGCTATTTTGTCAAAAAGAAGAGATAAATAAAAAAATAAAAAATAAATAAAACTCTACAATCAACGATTTATTATATAAACTTTATATCTAAGAAAACTGCTAAATCCCCCCCCCCCCTCTCTCCCATTAAATCAATATTTTTTATGAGCGTAATTATTCAACACTTTAAAAAAAAAAATAGATATTTTTTATTGCTTCATCAAGTACAATTATTGTGTCATAGTATATGACTTCAACCTATCAGTTGATACAAAAATAGAGTCTTCTACATCAGACATGACTTTCAATTCAAAAAACCCTCGAAGTTCATGTATATGCACCATATCTTCTGATGTACTAGGTAGAGGCTTTTCTTGTATTTCCTTATCCTTATTTTGAAAGACTATTAAAATAAATAATGCATTTTAGCTGAGAAAAATCTTGGAAAAAAATTTTACTGTAATATTTTAAAGTTAATCGTATGAAAAATTCGAATTATCCACGATTTTTTAACATTATTTTAATACAAAATTCAAGGGACTGAGTAAAAAACTCGAATTATCCAGAATTTCGAATTAAACAAGTTCGAATTATTCAAGTTTCACTGTATTTGGTTGGCCGAATATTTATTATTCGGTCAAACCACTATTCGGTGCATGCCTAGTCTGAGGAAAAAAATGACTGACTCCTAAAATTTTAAAGAGTCTGGTTCCAACTCCTTCATACTAGTTACAACTTATTTCTTTAAAATACATTAAAAAAAGAAAAAAGCTACAGAAAAAGGAATTAGAAATAAGCATTTATATTATTTATAGTTACTTGATACATAGTTAGAGTGTGACAAGCTCAAAAATCCATCCAATATTTTAAAAATGAATTCATGTAAATGATAAACTAAGCAATATTCCTCCATTGAGTAAGGAAAACAATGACATTTTAAACTGGGAGAGGTGGGGCTATAAAACTCGTCAGTTTTATGGTAGCAATATTCAGATATATGCACAACAAATTTAAGTTAGGCACACAATATTGCAAGTTATTACTTTCTTCTATATTCAATAGAAGGAAGTATTGGATTCGTAAAAATTTTCGACCTCGGCTTTTTGATAGATTTACTCGTTTTGAGAACTGTAGAACACGATTTGACCATTTTTAGAAAATTCTGTCTGTGTGTGTGTGTGACAAAATTTTGTGGTGACTGTATCTCAGGTACTAATGCACATAATTTCATACAAATAGGATGTAGTTACACACTGACATAAATTAGTGCCCATCAACTTTTGGTAAAAATTGTCCAACAGCGTCCAATTGCGTTGCCATCCCACTTTTTCTAGATTTTTAACATGGTGGTATGGAACAAAATTTTGTATAAATGTGCATAAAGAGAACTACTTTTTAATAATCATTATGAAATTTAAAAGAATTATTTGTAATAGAGATAGTCAACTGGGAAAAAAAAAAATTGTGTATGTAGGAGCCTCGCCTCACCCCCCTCACCCTGGGGAAAGTCCCCACTCGAGGGGAGTAAATTTTCATGATGGGCATCTTTCAAAAGAACTTATCGATGCCTTTAAAACGAATGGTTGAACCATTGATCTGTGATAATTTAAAATAAAGTTATCGATTTTTTTCATTTGTAACAAAAAAAACGTTTTAATGTAATATTGAGAATAAAATTGACTTTTTTTAGATATTTAGTGTTATACTTCTTCTCTAATATGGAAATCGTCTCCATTATTATGGAAGATAATTTTTTTAAATAATAATTTTAATAAATTTTTACTGAGTGAATCTGTATAGGAAAATATAGAAGAAAGTCATGTGGTAGCCACAATATACTAGTTTTATTTTGATTTCGAAGCTCAGTGAATTTAAATTAGACACACAATATTGCAAATTGTTTTATTTTGATTTCAAAGCTTTTTGTTTTAAATGAAGTGTCAATTAACAACAAAATATTGGGTAGTGACAGTTTGCAAGGAAAGAACACTTCATCAATATTTACTATTTTAATCATTAGTAAAGCATAGGAAAATATTCAGTGCATCTGTGCATTAGGAGCAGAGGAATTTCAGAGGAAAAAATCTCATTTATTTATTTTTTAATTAAATTAAAAAAATATATATGTTTATTTTGGTTAGGATTTTGTCTTTGATGGAAAAGAGAAAGACAGAGAAAAAAGAGAAATCTTGGAGATGTATAGTTGTTTTTAATGAGAGTGTTAAGCTAATCACAGGGCTGATTGTGACCCTACTTTAAAAATCTTGAAATTACAGGGGGAGAAAAAAAAAGGGAGCCAGGTTATGATTAAAATTTTTTATGATTGTAACTAATAAATTACATGTAAAGTTTTTGTAAATCTAAAAATGTACTAGTAAATTGCAAGGAATATTCCTAAATTTTCATTATACAACAGTTTTTTCTGAACAGTCGATGAAAGTAAATGAAAAAAAAAAAAAAAAAAAATCCTGAAATCAGAAAAAAATTCCATATATAGTCACCTTTATAATCATACTAGGACAGGACACTGAATCTACAGTCCTGAGTTTTAATACTATGTATTATATTAGATAATAAAATTTCACCTTGATCCTTATTCTCAATTTTTATATATAATTGTTTAATTTAATTAGATGCATTTTCGAGTTTTACCAAGGGATGTTTACAAGTTGAAGTATAATTTATATCCCATGAACCCTGGCTACTCTTTATTACCTACGTTACGTATCACCCTAAGTCCTGGAAGATCCAATGAAGAATCTTTAGATTCCTTGATACGAGAAATGATTCCTTCACATATATTTGTCATGGTAAGTTAATTCATTTAAAATTTTTAATTTCTGAACATCCAACTGTACAAAGAAAGTATTGCAATCACAAAAAAAATTTGACCGTGAGATTTTTGTATGCTCTTTTGAAGTACTTTGAATTTATTTTTGCTTTTTTTATGGTGATGTACACATGTGTGTAAACATATATGAATATTAGCATTTGAACTGTGGCACCAGTAGTCAAAAGTTTTATTTTCCTGCTTGAGCAAACATACAATTTTCCGGCTTGTCATAGACTTAGATCTGATTGCCAAATTTGGATATTAAATTTGTTTCTATTCCAGAAACAATTTTACATTTCTTTCCTCTTTCTTAATTTTGTGTTTAAGGGTTTTAAACTTTATATTGAAAAAAAAAGTTGCACCACACTTTAGAATATAGAAAAAGAGGGGGGGGGGGAAAGCTAAAAACTCCATAGAAATAGTATGGGACGAAAAACAAAAAAACTCACAGTGTCAAGTATTTAAAAAAAAAAAAAAAAGGCTCACACTGGAAGTAATAAAAGGACAAAATTGACTAGAAAAAGACATCGAGGAGCGGGTGGGTAGTGCTGGGGCATTAGACCTATCATCCAGGATTAATACGTCTCGCCTATTATGTGTCTCGGCAGTGGTGGGGGCGGGCGGGAACCACCGCACTTTAGAATGTAGAAAAAGAGGGGGGGGGGAGGGGGGAAGCTAAAAACTCCATAGAAATAGCATGGGACGAAAACCAAAAAAAACTAACAATGTCAAGTATTTAAAAAAAAAAAAAAATGGCTCACACTGGAAGTAATAAAAGGACAAAATTGACTAGAAAAAGACATCGAGGAGCAGGTGGGTAGGGCTGGGGCATTAGACCTATCGTCCAGGATTAATACGTCTCGCCTATTAGCCTAGATTTTTATGTTTTGTTGTTAATCTTTGCCAGTTACAGCAACTTTTCGGTAGTAAACCAGTAGATACTCATGTTTGCTGGGTTTGTGAGACCAGTGACATTTTTAAATCAATTTTGATACTGTGAAAATAATATCGAAATGCTGCATTTGCTCATATAGGCATTTTATAAATAGGTCAATGTCACACAAACTATGTAAATTTTCATAGTTATAGTTCTTTTGGGTGTATTACTTATAGTTCTTTTACAGAGAAGCATGAAATACACTACTTTTTCTTTAAATGACCAGATATTTTTGATTTCAGACATTTTTTTCAGATATCTCAAAAAATACTTGACGAATCATCTTGAAACTTCAGTAGTATGAATAACATGTTACACCTTATATATTTAAGCGAAAGTTTTGCCCAAAAAATAAAAGGAGGACCAGTAAAAAAAATAAATGAAAAAGTGTGGGATGATCCTGTAAAAAGTGATGCTTGAAATGCAATCTGGTGATTATAAGCAGGGCGCGAAATTTCCGCTCGCCATTGGCGAGTAAAATTTCAGTCTAAATGTAAATGGAATTCTTATAGTATAAATTTCGGTCTAAATGTAAATGGAATTCTTATAGTATACGGTGCTACGAAAAAAAAAAAAATGCTAATCTTAAGTAAGGTGACCAGGCATCCTCTTTTTAAGAGGACAGTCTTCTTTTTCAACGCTCTGCCCTCTTAAACGAAAAAAAAAGAAAAAAACATTATAAAACTAAAAAATCCTCTTTTTTAAGTTTTTCGTCCTCTGTCTTCTTTTTCAAATGCAAAGGATTTAGTCCTTAATTTCAAAAATTTCGCAAAACTGGGAAGCTCAGTCGGCTGTTGGCTGTATCGAACGGTGAACACTAACTTCTTTCTGTGTTAGGTTCGCAAAAGAACAACTTTCTACTAAACTTGCCAAAGTATAGTATGATTTATGTCTATTCAGATTCTTCGAATCGAAAAAAAAAGAAAAAAAAAAGTATTCCCTATATTTGTTTGGTTCTTTGATCCAGAACACTGAATCACTATTGAAATTGTCATGAAATCATTAGGAAGATGGTGCTCCCGATAATACGCGGTGGGTTGATGTGTGTGAACGTCACTTTTGCATGAATAATAATCCTCATAAAAATAGGCCCACCAGTGACAGAGAGATTCTGTCTGTTAAACTGGTATATGTAAGGCGCTGGATTCGTGCATGAAAATACAAAAAAAAAAAAAAAAAAAACAGTTTTTTTCTATAGTAAAAATTAATATTTAATATGTATATATATATATATATATTGTCCAGTAACACCTATAAAATTAGGGTTTTTTCCTCTCATAATTTGAAATAAAAATGTTTCCATCACTTGTGTAAAGTAGCTTTTGAATCGGTTTTTATAATCATTTTCATTCAATTTTGTATCCTTTAAAATGACCTCTTTTTCAAAATTTAATGTCTTCTACTTTCTTATAAAATAAAAGACATTGTGTAATTTCTGGTCATCTTATACGTAAGTTAATCATATTTTGTGGCGAGTAACTTTTTTTTTCAGCGAGTGAAAATAAGTTGAAATTTCGGGCCCTGTTATAAGGCTCTAACTATAGCCAAGGTTGCTACGGTACCTGGAAAACAGGGAAAACTCAGGGAATTTCAAAATTTATTGCAAAAACAGGGAAAATTTAGGGAATTTTGAAATTTTTCAGAAAAACATTGGAAAATTTTTTCATAATTAAATATTTTTTAAAGTTTTAGTGCTTTGTAATGAATAAATTATGTTTCTTTTCTCTAACTATAGTAAGTTAATAAAATTAATAAACCATAAATATGTTCAATTGACTTGTAAACATGTTAAATTCTAATGCTGCATGATTGCGTGTCATCCACTTTACTTCTAAAAGAGACAGGGAAAACTCAGGGAATTTTTTCTCCTGATTTATGTAGCAACTCTGATAGCACACAAGGTATTAAATCCAGTGCAAAGCCACTTTCAGGCAACTTAACAAACAGCATTAGATATAGTATTACTTTTCATATTGCAATCAGAATGCAAACATATTAAATATCTAATAAAATATGAGCATTTCTACTAAATAATTTTTAACTATGCATGCAAAAGCACACAAGGTATTAAATCCAGTGCAAAGCCACTTTCAGGCAACTTAACAAACAGCATTAGATATAGTATTACTTTTCATATTGCAATCAGAATGCAAACATATTAAATATCTAATAAAATATGAGCATTTCTACTAAATAATTTTTAACTATGCATGCAAAAGCACACAAGGTATTAAATCCAGTGCAAAGCCACTTTCAGGCAACTTAACAAACAGCATTAGATATAGTATTACTTTTCATATTGCAATCAGAATGCAAACATATTAAATATCTAATAAAATATGAGCATTTCTACTAAATAATTTTTAACTATGCATGCACAAGCATTAGCGAAAGCACACAAGGTATTAAATCCAGTGCAAAGCCACTTTCAGGCAACTTAACACACAGCATTAGATATAGTATTACTTTTCATATTGCAATCAGAATGCAAACATATGAAATATCTAATAAAATATGAGCATTTCTACTAAATAATTTTTAACTATGCATGCACAAGCGTTAGCGAAGTTTCATTTGCATAATTTAATAGCTAAATGTATTGAGCTACCTATACAAAATATACCAAACAAGTATTGTGTAAATTCGCAATAGCATGAACTGCTTTTCCGTTTCTCTCAAAAAATCAGCTGAACTATAAGGGGTTTTACTCACATTTTTATTTTGATTTAGTCAATGTAATACAATGTTCATCGATTGTAAATAAATATTAAGAAAACCCCCTCATCATTTTCCTTATTTTATAGAAGAACTGAAATTCAGTTCATTCTGTTGTGTACAAGTTTTTGAATTTGCATGATATTTCTTTGGGGTTTTCATATAAGTAACTCAATCCTATCGGCTATCAAATTATGCAAACTAAATTTCGTCAAAGCTTGCACATGCACATTTAAAAAATATTTAGTAAAAATGCTCATATTTCATTAAATATTTAATATTTTTGCATTCTGATTGTAGTATATAGCCTCATAAACTAGATGACTTCCGCATGGTTCGGAAACTTGGCGGTAGACAGCGCCACCTGGTACTGATTGCACAACTTTTTTATTCAACAGCCACCAAAATTTTTTTAAAGTGGGATTTGGTATACATAAAAGGCGAATAGAATCAAAGGAAAGTCGGTTATATATATTATATATCATTTCTTAAAATTATAGGTGACAGTTGAATAAAAAAGTGGTGCAATCTGTATCAAGTGGTGCTGTCTACCGCTCAAACTGTTGCCAAGTTTCCAAGCCATGTGGAAGGCATCTAGTTTAGGAGGCTATGGTAGTATGCTATGTTTAATTTTGTATGCCAAGTTTCCTGAAAATGGTTTTGCACGGGACTTAATACCTTCCATGTTATACTTAAGAGATTTTTTTTTTTTCAATTTTATTAAGAAACCATAATATCTCCATGGATATATGTGTAGCCTCATAAAAATTTATATAGAGAATAAAAAGAGCATCAAAATCACATACTACAGCAGAAATGCCGCAACACGGCGACATAGTTGCGGACACAGAAAAATGGCTTGCAGACAGTTTTTGTCTGCACTAATAAAAAAATGAGTCCACAACTTTCAGACACTCTTTGTCTGTACTACTAAAAAAAAAATTGCCTGCAACATTCAGTTTTTGTCTGCAGTCATAAAAAATTGTCTGCAATTTACAGACATTTTTCTCCTGTGACAATGCGCTACCAATATATGACGTCTTAGACGCTCTCTGGTAGGAACACACAAAACAGTGCTTAACAAGGGTGACTTATAAGCCTAGATCTCCCTTGATAGGCAGCGTTATGCGTGCATTCTTTTCTCCTGTTACTGAGATTCTACGGGAACGTAGAAAGTGCTAATTTCGATTAAAACTGCTCCAAAACTCCTCCACTTCAAAATTCACTTATAAAAATTTCTGTATCAAAACTAATACTTTTATTATTTATAATGTGTTGTGTCTATAAAATATTTAATTGAATGAGTTAAACTTATTATTTTATAATTGTTTATACTAGATTGTTCTGTAGTAAAATTGTATTGTGTATTGTTGCACGAGATCATCACTGTTGTTAACCCCCCCCCCCTCCTTCCTCTTCCAGATTGCCGCTATCGGCTTTCAGGCTTTTTGAGTTTCAACCATTTTCACTCCTACATGCAAATTTCCCAGACAGATTATGAAATTTTAAAAACCTGTCGCAGACAGCTACAAAATTTTCTGTCACTGGGCTACAGCTAGATTGCATTTAAGGCAATACTTTTTACAAAGTGATCCCAAACATTTTCATTTCATTTTTATTGGTCCTCCTTTTATTTTCAGGGCAAAACTTTCATTGAAATATATGAGGTGGGACATGTTATTCACATTCCTGAAGTTTCAAGATGATTCGTCTAGTACTTTTTTTTTTAGATATTTGAAAATATGTCATCCCAAACATTTTCATTTTTATTTTATTTTTTACTGTTCCCCCCTTTATTTTTGAGGCAAAACTTTCACTGAAATATGTAAGATGTAACATGTTATTCATACTCTTGAAGTTTCGAGATGATATGTCAAGTATTTTTTGAGATATTTGAAAAAATGTCCGAAATCAAAAGAGTCTGCTCATTTATGTGAAGGTAGTGTAATTTACACATATCACATACTTGCCAACTCTCCCTTATTTCAACGGAGTCTCTCTTATTTTGGGACTGTCTTCCACTTTCCCTCATTCTCACACTTTTCTCCCTTACCCTGAACATTTTTATACCTTTAACTTATTCAAAACTTCAAATTTTTAAGCAAGATTTTTTGCTTTTGCTGAAAAAAATTCTCATATATCTCAATAGATAGCACTATTTTTCAATTCCTACTATAAGTTCACACTCTCCCTCTTGTACAAATCTTGCAATTGATTTTTAACTAACTTCCCGACTAGCTAGAAATTTGAAACTTTCAGGATTGCTCAGAACACGGTGACAACACAATACTTCGAAGTCCGATTTTCGAATTTTTTATTAGTTTTCTTATAATTAATTAAAATATGAAAATAATAATATCCTAATAGCGTTACTAGCAATTAAAATATTAGCTATAATTTAATTGTTAAAAAAATTTACTAGTTAATTTTCTTTCGACATAAAAATAAATAAATTTAATTAAAAATGAACATTAAAAAATTATAAAAAGTTAAATTGTGCATCTCACAAAAATTGACGTCATTATCACTTTAAAAATTTTATGCACATTGATAAGAGCTCTATGATTCATCAGAAAATTTAAAACATGGTATATAAAAAGTTTTTTTTATCTTATAATTATTTTTATTTCATTTCTCACGCGTGCTTTTTATTTCCTAATTCAAAATTATTTTTAAAAAACTTTTTCGATAGTGTTTTTTGTAAATAGGAATTGACTTAAAAATTTTTCTTTTTATATTACTTGTTAATTAATAATTACTAGATTTTTAAAAAATATATTAGTAAACACCTTACTTTGGCTTCATCATTACTTGCAAGAAGCTTTTCTTGGGAGGATCCACCCCTTTATCAATTGCAAACTTGTTGAAGTGGGCCTTGGCTATTTGTAGCATTGTCTTGATATTTCAGCATGTAGTGCCACTGGGGATCGATCTTGGCAGACTCGTGGTCATTAATGGCAGCCTGATTTTTAATTATCTCAATGGTTTCTCTATAGAACATGTACATAGGGTTGTTATAGTTGGCTATTTTTGTTACATCATTAAATTTTATATTTAATTCGCTTTCCTGATAGGTTCTAGCAAGAGCAGTGGTGCATTTAGCATATTTTATATTGTTTTTGTGTTCATTTAGACATGTTTTTATTTTCCTCTTCGTGATCGCTGTATAACATCCTGTATTTTTATTATGGTATTCAAAAGGGATTTTATAAACGCCGGCAGTTTCTAGGGGGGGGGGGAATTACGTCTTTATCATTTCTTATAATCTGGAAGATATTTGGGTTAGGCTTTATTGGAATATTTAAATTATACTTACTAGCGGTATTTTTTATTTTGTCAGAGGTTCCTTGGTTAAATGGGATTGAAAAAGTACATATTTTTGTGGTAATTTTTGGTGATCACCAAAAATTACCACCTTTACACTTTTCAGTTTGTCCCCTCCTGAAAAAATTTCTAGCAACGCCACTGCATCTGTTTATTTTCTGTTATATTTTTATTGTTATTATAAAAAAGTATATATTAATTTTTATCTGTTTGTATAGCCTCAAGTAAAAGGAAGTGATGATGTTTCAGTGAAGACATGAAGAAGAGTTACATTTTCAGGATAGCTAAAAACTGTTATTATTTTGTGTTTGTATAAATATTTATTATAGGTCATTTATTTGTTAATTCTGTTATAAGAGAATAAATTTTATATCATAACCATAAATGTAAATAAAATTTGTATAAATAAAATCTATATATATTATTTATAAGTATGTTGTTTTAATAATTGTTTTTTTCTGATTTTTTTCTTAAAGCATTAAGAGGCTCTGCCCCTCACTAATTTGGGATAGTAAGAAAACATAGCACAAGATAGCAGTAGAGTAATATTTAATCTCTGATTCAAACACGCAGTATTCCAGAGTTTCCCCAGACAGTTTCAGGAGGGCGTTGCACCCTGCCTGTAAAAATAGCATTTTCTTGCCCCTTATCTGAAAGAGAAAAAAATTGCACCCTTATTGCTTCTTCATATTAGAGCACAAAATTAGAAGACAACCTACAAACTCAAGAATAATGATATAGATATATGTGTACTGATAAGTATAAAGGATTTAAGTTCATATTCTTGTTTTTTCAGGAGACGAGAAATAAAGTTAAATTAACTAAAAACTAATCAGAAGAATCAATTAGGAAAAAGGGATTATGTTGATTTATACCCTTTATACCATTCAGTGATTGTCAACCTTCATTTAATAAAGGGAAAAAATTGAATTAAATATTTTATACAAAGATTAATGCTAAATTTCTGACTTGATTCTTTTTTTACCAATGGATTTTCTCAAAGACTAAATGACATGGATTTAAATCCTTTACACCAATCGATAGAGAATTTTTTCTGGGTCTGACTATGTACAGTCAGCCCAAAAAAAAACGCCACCCCCCACCTAATTTCGCCGTAAATTATTGTAGAAACATGTGGTTGGTACCAATCGATTTGTAATAATGTCTAGTTTATCATGATATAGTTAGATTTTGCTTAAGGGGTCGTCTACATATTAAAACTGGCATCAACTTCATTTTTTTCAATAGTAACCCCCATTTTTTATAATTTATTTGAATTCTTTGGACAAAATCATCGCGGAAAATGGTATAGTTTATATATTTTGCTCAATTCTTCACAGAGTTATAAGCTGTCAAACTATGAGGGCGCTAATGTTAAATGAATGTGACAAACATTAATTCATATCTTCCAAAATAATTATGATATTCAAATTCTGTTTTTTTTATATGATAGAATGAAGTGACCCAAACATATTCCATGCATATTTTTGATAAAATTTTTTTTTTTGAAATATGAAAATTATTAATAATTTCATATTTGAAAAAATTATGAATTATGACCTATGTTAATTTTTGCATAAATAGAACGGGCATCATCAAAAACATGGGTTTCCAAATTTACAGCTCGTTCTTAACATTATTTTTTGAGTTACAGTGATATTTTATTTTTTACTGTTGTTAGGGGGCCGTCACTTATAATAATTTGTATCTTTGTGAGTAAATATCTGTATATATTTTGACGAAAAACTATTTTAATTTACCTTAATGTTATTCTAATTGTTTTCTAAGCAACATTTCGATGTTTATGATACAAATTGGATCATTTTTATAAAATTATCGCAATGCAAGCGAGAGATTGTGAAAAAATTTCCAAAAGAAATGAAGCCCCGCCTCTGTATTGTGGAAACATTAGTAAAAAAACTAGTTTCTGTATTCGTATATGACTCTATATGTGACGCTGATATGCATAAATGTCCATGGCATTTACTACATTGAATGCTGAAGACAAAATTTAAATGATTTAATTGGAAGTATGTAAAATAATTTTGTTTTATAATGTAAAGTTGTAGAAAAACTGTGTAAAGGCGTGGCTTCCGTCGCAAAGAGGTTTATACTCGATTCTGAAATGTTAAGTCTTTGTTCTTAAATATTACATAACGTTTCCTAGTTTCTCACTGCTAAAATTCTATTTTGTCCCTTTTGTCTTTTGATTTTAACTTGAATATTCTACGATTCGTACACCTCAAGTTAAGTATCATGACTGTAAAAAAATGCAGTAAGACGAGGACTATTATTTAAAAAAAAAGAGCAATGCACTGTGAACAATACTTTTTTTTTCCTTTTTTTAAATTAATATAATTGACTTTTATTAATTTTTATCAGATTTTTTAAAACAAATTTTCTGTTTTAATCTTGTTGTGACATTTTTGCATTCGATTACTCTACCGTTTATGCTATTTAAATTTTATCGCATGACGTAACATAATAAAATATAAAATTTTTATTAAATGTTTTTTTAATACTGAATAATAAAGTGTTTTATTTTTTTTAAATTTTTTTTTTAATATCTATTATTAAAACAAAGTGCAATATTATTTATTTTCTATTATTCTAATCACGGCGTAAAACTGGCGTCACATTTATCACGGAAAAAGAATTTAAAACAAAGTAACATGTCTTATTACTTTTAAAGATATAGATTTTACACATGTAAAATTAAGGATTCAAGTACAGTAGACGACTGCCGAACGGGGAACACTCGTTCTAGGCAATAGTAAACTGTTTTTTCTATATCCATATTTCTTTTCATATGGATATACATAATAATTATACTCTTTCTAGTGAAAGTATTTGTATTCATACTATTTTGTTTATATATATATATGAATATAAGGAATATTCTTAAGAAATATCGTAACACACAAACTGTAAAAGAAACGCCCACTGAAGGAGTTACAGATTTCAAAATGACGTGAAACTACGTCAGTGGTCGCGAAAATGTTAAATATCCTTTCTCAGATTTTAGTTTAAATCTTGTTATCTATATTTTTGTATATTATCTATTGTTGGTTTGTACGCCTAAAATTAAGTGTAAATCTTTATAGTAACACTTTCATGCGAGGCTTACTGTATAAAATAAAAATATACCCAACAAGAAGTAGATAATAATTGTTAGTTAGTAGATTTTAATTGTTTATATATATACATATTTTATTATGTATGTATTTTAACTTAAATTTTTGTCTCTTAAATAAAACAGTTTTTGCTTTTAAGAAGTAGATAATTGTTTTTCTTAAATATTAAACACTTTTTTTTTTTTTTAAACCGCTATTAGTATTATTATCATTATTACTATTGTTCTTTTACCTTGGTATCTAGATATTTGTAATAAAACATTGTAGGGTTCATAGGATTCAATCTATTTAATTTTCTTTATATGAAGTGTTGTATTTAACTATTCAATGTTTAATAAATTGAAACCAATAAAAATCTTTTAACTCATAAGCTAACACAGAAAGTTCTGTGAATTTGAATCGTTTTTTATTTTATAACTAACATTTCTGAACTTTTGTTCCGGTGTGAAATTTAATAATTAATGTATATTGGATGGTAGATCACGATTTATTTTTTCTAAATGTATAAACTGTCCCTTAACACATTTTCACGTGTAACTCTGTTTAGAATTGATTTAAAGTATATAAATAGGTAAGTTTTCCGAACTGCCTTGATCTCAGAAATCTGAATATGAGGTCAAAAATAGGGGTCGTCATTGAAAAAAATGAAGTTTATACGTGTTTTAATATGTAGATGACCCCTTAAGCAAAATCTGACTACATCATTAAAAACTAGACGTTATTACAGATCGATAGGTACCAGCCGCATGTTTCTACGTTAATTTACGGCGAAATTAGGTTGGGGGGGGGGGCGTTTTTTTTTTTGGCTGACTGTACATAACTCAAAATCGACATTTTGGACAGTGCAGATATATGTTAGTAAAACTATTGTGTATGACCTTCAACACTTATTTATGTATTAGTAACCAGCAAAAGTAAAGAAAGTTAAAATTAAAAAAGTATTTATTATACTATGCATATTTATAATAAAATTTTTGAATGAGTGTGGATTTTAAGTGTTAAATATGGTCTCAAGAATACCAAACTGTTCTTAAAAATTTAAAAAGTGCTTTTTTTTTTTACTAGCAGCACCCTGCTCTTTTTTAAATCCAGAGAAAACTCCAAGTACTTAATCGTGTATTGTCTAAAAAAAAAAAAAAACATTTTAATAGTATGACTTCAGGAGATACAATATCTATCATTGCCAGCAACCAAACCTCTTGTTATGCTATGGGAAATTTCAATAATCAGAATTATTTATTACCTTTTAGAAATTCACATTCATAAAATTAACACCAATTTGTAAAAATTTATTTTTAACCCTGCAGAAAGGGCGCAAGGTGTTTTGACACCTCATGCCCGGAAATATTTATCTGCTGTCTCTCCCTATAAACAGAAGTGGTCGGGTCCTTCAGCACCTGCCTCCAAGGTCATCATCTGTGCGGAGCATATGAAAACGGCAAATTCAGACTCTTTTTCATTCTTATATAACACTGAGAAATTGAAGCTATATGTAAAAACTGCAAAAAAACAAGTTCCTGATACATGTACACCCTAATTATTAAGAAAATTAATGTCTCAGTATTCTTATCCACAGTAATGTATCATTTTTATTATAATAAATATTGTAAAGAAAATAATTAAGTGCCATAGGGGAGAAATCAAGTTTTTCGAACAAGGAGGAAAAAGTTGAGTGCTTTTATTTTCTATTAATTTTTAAAGTTAACGATAATTTAACATTTTAGTTATTTATTTTCACGAAAAATAATGTAATTATTATGAATTTCATTAACACATTGAATTCTAAAGATTTTTTTCGTATTTATGTTATATAAAATGTTTGGGGTGCGCTGGTACCCCACGCCCGTCCTGCCGGGTTAAACAAAATTCCTATACATCCTGAAAAAAGTTAAAGAGAAAAAAAGCTAAATTGAGCTAAAAAGGTCAGAAAAAAAAGCAAAACTCTGTTAATAGTTCAGGAAATAAATATATAAACTGAATTAAAATGTCAGGGAGGAAAAACTGAACTTATGAGGGGAAAAAAAAAAAACAGTAATAGTTTTCTAGAAAAATGCAGAGTTTTTATATTGGAATTTCTAACTCATTCATTCCTTATCTATAGCCAGTGTATTAAGCTTTTCTAGTTTCTATTACATTTTTCTAGCTATTCAATTCTTTATCCCGCCATCACTGTATTCAAACCAAAGTATTTTAATAATCCAATTAGAAATAAAATATTTGCTGATAACAGATGAGTTTTGAAAAAATATGTAGGAATGACTGTGTATTAGTAACCAGGGCAGGGCTGAAGAGTAAGATTGATTGAAAATGTTATATATTCAATGTTGAAATATTAAATCAAATTTGTTAAAAAATCAAATCTTATCTAATTTTGCACAGGCTTTAAAAGTTATGATTAATTGTAGTGTTTGTTTGGCAAAAGAATTTACTTTTAGGCACAGTTTTCGAATTCATTTAATTTTTAGTTGTTTTCTGGAGTTGGTTCTATTTTTTTTTTACAAAAAGATTTTTTGATATTTATTTATTATTTTAATAAATATAAATTGTTTTACATTTTAAGTTTATTTAAACCTGGGATAGTCAACCTTTTTATATGTACCACGCAATTTTGTATCTTTGTTAGAAGTAAAATTTTCCAACCACCCACTGGTTTCAGAGTGATGGTGATTTATAAAATAGGAAAATAATTTTACTTTATAAAGCAAAGTTATAGCAAGTTAATTCATATAATAATAAAGCATATATACATTTCTATGTTTTTAAAAAATTCAATTTTAAAAGAAGAAAGTGCTTCGGTATTCTACGGCTCACCGTGAAAGATGAAATGCCCACTGGTAGGTGGTAGGGATTAAGTTGATTTAAACTATAATTTTTCTGAATAATAAGAATTTTTGATCAGCAACATTATTTTACTAAAATGATAGATGTGCATGTCTACATTGGAATTCAATTTGTTTTAAAATTTTATATAAAAGACAGGATTTCCTTTTGGTGAAATAGTGTAAAACTCTGGTAAATACTTTGTTTCTTTCAAAGTTATATAGTGTAAAAAATGAATCAAGTACATTTGTGCAGCACATCATTGTCACAGATTTGTGAAAAATCTGTGAGTTATCTTTAAGAAAACCTTACGTAAGGCCTCATCTTAAGTCACTTTCACCAAGGGCCCCGCCCTTATCAAAGGCAATCTTCGGTGGTAGCATTCCAAGGGAGCTAGTGCTGTTGTTTGCTCTTGCTGGCTGATCTTCCATTAAGGGCACCAGGTTCGGTCTTCTTCAACGCAGGATTCAAAATTGCTTAAAATTTCAATAGTCTCACAAAAAAAAAAAAAAAACAGTTTGTTTTTTGTAATCGGCAAGTTTTATTTTCTCACTGAATTGGATGTTAATATTTTCGTTCTGTGTGGTTTTTGCTAAAGCAGTGGTGTTTTTGTTAAACTTGACATTGGAAATGTGTTTTTATGCAGTTTCTGATTTTTCTTTTTGTCATGCCAATGTAACAACCATTATTAGAGTTAAATCAAATGAAAGGGATACTATTTATGCCCGCAGTTTCAAGTGGATTAGTTGGGTCTTTATCGTTGTGAATGAGTTCATAAATATTGTGGTTGGGTTTAATAAATATCTTGTAATTATACTGCCACTTTAGTAAAAATCGCACAGAACGAAAATATTAGCATCCAATTCAGTGAAACAACAAAACTTGCTGATTACAAAAACCTGACCTATGCCCTTTTTCGTGAAACCATTGAAATTTTAAGTAATTTTGAATCCAGCAATGACAACAAGCTCTGCGCTGACGTAGATTGAATCTGGTGCCATCTAATGGAGGATTAGCCAAAAGCACACAACAGTACTACCTCACTTGGAATGCTACCAAAAAAAGGTCACCTTTGATAAAGCTGGGGACCCCCCCCCCCCCCCCCCAATAAAAGTGACTTAGGTTGAGGCCTTAAGTAAGGTTTATTTATTTTTTAAATATGTAAGCAAGCTTCATAATTAATATTTCTTAAGTATTTTAGTTATATATTATTTTTTAACATTCAACATTATGTATTAAAGTTTGAACCTTCAAAGTTTTTTCTAGCTATGGCCTTGCTTCTATACAAGAGGAATCTGATTTCAATCAACCAATAGAATTAGGTGGAATGTGGAGGATTAGCCAAAGGAAATTGAGAAACTGTAGTTGTGAAAAATGAAATAGGAGAAATTGTGGATTGAATGTCAAATTTCTAACAGTCAGATAAAGAGGGGATCAACAAAATCATAATTAACATTTTTTAAATTCTTATAGATGTAAAAAAAAAAAAATAAGCTTTTTAACAGCTCATTCTCATATCTTTCTAAAATACCACTCATAGTAAAAATAATACCCTTTTCCTCTTGACAATGACATTAGCTCTGCTGATGTGATTGAAGATCATATGTTGCATAATTGTCATATGTAAATAATATTGCATGTATTACAATTAACCCTGCAATTGTGTTCAGGCCCATTTCAACCCAAAATTAATATACAGTAAAGCATTATTTATACGTCCTTCATTCAGTGGCGGATTTAAGGGAGGGGGGCTAGGGGGCTGAAGCCCCCCTTGAAAGTACTGACATTCCCAATTGAATAGTACATTTGCAAACTTTTCATTGATCTGGAATTACATCTTGAAAAATCTTAGCCCCCCCCCCCCCCCAAAAAAAAAAAAAAAAAAAGTTAAGTTCTGGATCCACCACTGCCTTCATTCCTAATAATTTTATAGTAAAAATTCGTTTTCGTTTGTACGTCTTTTCCACTATTCTAAAATTCACAAAATTTCTTGACTGGTCATTTTCCTGTTTAAATAACATTTAAAATCCATTCTAAATATAAATTTTGATTATAAGTATCTGAACTATATCAACAATTCAGAAGTTATGATATCAGTATCAATCTATGAACTAACCGAAAACAAATTGTTTGATGCTAATCTAAGCGATGATGATGTAGAATATGAAGAAATTATTACAACTTCCTTCAAAGGTGCAATGGACTGCATTGAAAAGCTTCAAACTTATTTTGTTTGTCAAAATACAAGTGAAAAAACATTTAATGAGCTCAATTCCAATACAGTTCTTAACACATTGAGTGCCACATCAGTGACTGACACTAAATTTTTCGTTTAGGCCATGTCAACCACCGGTGGCTGACAGTGTAAAATATGATATAAAATTAAAAAATTTACATTATCTAAGTAATTACTGAAAAATTATTTAAAATTTACTTAATTTTTATTTATTACAGGATTATATCATTAAGGCATTTTAATGGATTTTATTGAAACACAGTAAACATAAAAGCGCATTGCTATACCGCAATACCAGCGTTTTTAAGCATGGCCTGATGGGATTTCCTTAAGAATTCACGTGGTGCTCATTGTGTTAATACTCATGGAAAGTCAGCACATTAGGACAGCATTAAAGATTTTTTATGTAATTAAATTACTACCTGCATAGGCATAAATCTTGTAATACTTATTATTAAAGATACGCAATATATATAATTAATACTCAAGATGTGTTCATATGCCATTCAAGATATGTAATACATTACTCAAGATATTATTTAATTATTGCTCAAACCATGCATTAATGGCATGATGTTTCTCACTTTTTTAAATTTAATTATTATCTTCAAATGTAAATTCTATTACAAAGTAATGTACTGGTTACTATCTTTTAAACTTTATTAATTAGTGTTTATATATTAAATTTGAAGTAATTAAAAGTTTTTTTTTTTTTTTTTTTTAAATTTTGATCACATTACTCAAGATATTATTTAATTATTGCTCAAACCATGCATTAATGGCATGATGTTTCTCACTTTTTTATAATAAATCTTTTTAAAATTATTATCTTCAAATGTAATTTCGATTACAAAGTAATGTACTGGTTACTATCTTTTAAATTTTATTGATTAGTGTTTATATATTAAATTTGAAGTAATTAAAAGTTTATTTTTTTTTTTTTTTTAATTTTGATTACATTACTCAAGATATTATTTAATTATTGCTCAAACCAGGCATGATGTTTCTCACTTTTTTTTTTATAATAAATCTTTTTTAAATTTAATTATTATCTTCAAATGTAAATTCTATTACAAAGTAATGTACTGGTTACTATCTTTTAAACTTTATTAATTAGTGTTTATATATTAAATTTGAAGTAATTAAAAGTTTTTTTTTTGATTATACATATTTTCAATTATGTCCTTTTATGCCAGTTCCTTGAAAAATGTATTAACAGTGCTTTACTGTATATGAAAATGTATATTTTATGCCAAATACTTAAAAATAAATAAATAAAAGGAATTGTTACATTAATTTAATTCAAAAATAGAAAATGATAGTACAGTTATATTTTGAAATTAAAAACATTGCGTCTATTTGGACTCCATTTAAAAATTAATATACATTTTGTCCATTTGAAATGAGCACATTAGAAGAATTAAGAAAATAATAGGATAAAGAAAACTTTACCACTAATCATAATGCATTTAACCATAGCTTAATTTCATTTGCAATGTTTAAGATTTTTATTCACCTTGAGTTTCATTTTAATTGTTTATTTACTAAATTAAAAATTTGCTAAGATCATGCAGATAGAATTATAACTACAGTATAGGACCCATTATCCGGAACCAACGGGACCAGAGGAATTCCAGATTTCGGAATTTTCTATCCTCTTTCTATTATTGCTTTCCCTTAATTATAAAACATAACTCAGTAATTGACAGGTACTAATTTACTTCTAGGAGCAACTACTTCACATATAGACAGACATTAAAAAAAAATATTCGAATTATATTCTAGAGCTCTTAAAACATGCAAATAAATCAAAAACTGGAAGTCAAGATTTTTTGCAAATCTGATATTTTCTATTAAATTTAGCAGGAAGAAAAAAATAACTATAATGCATATATATATATACAAACATGTACATTACAGCCACTTGCCATGAGAGGCATGGTTGCTTCTTTATCAATGCTGCTAAACATGAATACTGTCTCAATCATAAGAGCAGAATGCTAAAAAAAATAAATAAAAAATAAAAAGTGATTTTTCTTTTAAAATTACCATTTCTTTTTTAAGATTTTAATGAGAATTTAAAAATCACCGGAAATCTATCATAAAATAAATTAGAATTTTTTTTATGTGGCTTGCTGTGAATTCCAGAGTTTTCTTGGACCACAAAAACATCCCTGACCATATGAAAGAAAGAAATTCTGTTTTAATTTCTAAATTTTCATAATACTACCTAATAAAACACACAATAATTCATTTTAGGGCATTCTTTCTTTCTTTTTTTATTTTAGATATAAAATGTATTTTAATCATTAAAAAAAAAAAAATCTGAAATGATTCTGGATTTCGGGTCTTCCGGATTTTGGAATTCCGGATAATGGGTCCTATACTGTATATGGTCATCATTAAGGGATGACATGGATGGGTTTCAAAGGCTATTCAGTAAAACACCATTTATACATCTTTCAAAGTACTGACGTAGAAGGACGTTTAATTGAAAAGATGTATAATCGAAATAATTTTGATTATAACAAATTGACACTGAAGCAAAATTTTATGTTAAAATACTAATGAATATAATTTTTAAAGATAGTAACTAGTATTAAAACCCGAATAAACTACTACTTCAGAAACGCCAAAGAAAAATATTGGAGATGCATACAGCTGTTTCGGTAGCCTTAAGCGTACCGTCTTCAGTGCAAAAAGAATATTCTTTGGCGTTTCTGACGTAGTAGTTTATTCAGGTTTTAATATTCCAATGCCAAGTCTCCTGTTATTATTAGTAACTAGTATATTACATTATAATATAATTTATATTTGAAGATAATAATTAAATGTAAAAAAAAGAAAGAAAGAAAAAAAAAACTATTTGTAATAAAAAAGAGACAAATCAATATCATTAATTAATGACTAAAGTACTAATTATACATCTCAAAGCTTGAGTATTGCATTACATATGTTAAATACTATATGAATACATCTTGAGTATAAACTATATATATTCTGTACCTTTCAAAATTATTATATGATTTATGTCCATACAGGCAGTTATTTAAATATATTAAAAAATCTAATACTTGCTGATGTCTGTGAGTATTAACCCTGTGAGTATTGTTATTTGAGAAAATATTTGCATGTGTAACAGATATAATTTTTGGTTGCTTGGAGTAGTATGTAAAAGCAGTACATTTTACATAAGAATTTATTTATTTCTAAAATATTGGTCACATATGTAGTATTAAGATGTCTTCAAGTAATTAGAATTGCAAAACAAAAATAAAAAACAAAAAAAGTGAATGACGTGTCTCAGGACGTCAAATGTACCCAAGGGGTTAAGTACTGCATTGTGAATTGAATTGAGTCCATTAAATGTTTTTTCACTTGTGTTTTTACAAACAAAGTAAATTTGGAGATTTTCAATGCAGTTCATTGTATTTTTAAAGGAAAATGAAATAACTTCATATTCTACATCATCGTTGCTTAAATTAGCATCAGGCAATTAGTTTTCAATTAGCTGATTGATTGTGAAGTCGTGATACCAGTATCACAGTTCACATACTCATAAATATTGTATTGAATGGAAAAATAATGGCTGGTGGAGAAATTTTTGTGAATTTTAGAAAAATGAAAAAGACGTATAGCCAATATTCAGCCGCATGCACATAAAAAAGAATTTTTCAATTTTTATTTATTAATTCATCAACCATGAAATTAATTTTAGATAAAGTGGAGTGTAAGGTTGATTTTTATACCAACTATGTGAAAAATGCCAAAGCCGGGAATCGAACTCAGGCTCTCCGCTTAACATGTGTCTGCTCTACCACTGAGCTACCTGGCTGATAACCAGCTCGGCATTTCTCACATAATATCCGTTGGGAAGGTCACTGTGTCTGCAAATGCAGATGTAACAGTTGAGTATATTACGTGTGGCACAACTCCAATAGACCACGAAATTTCAACTTAGAAATTTTTATTAATTCATTAACTATGAAATTAACCGATTGCTCTTGAACGTCGCCTCTCAGGCGACATTCTATTTATTACTTCAACTTGAACGTTGCTCGAGAGGCGCCATGACCAATTAAGTTACTATATATCTTATATTCATCAATAATGTTCTGTAACTAAAAGTGCTATAACAGGTGTAATACTTCGTTAAGAAAGAGACTCCACCTACATTTTTTATTAAGTGTCTTTGGGTGTTACTTGCCATTGGTAAATGGTCAAGAATACTTTGCAAAATATCACACAATGGAAAATTATATATAGTAATATTCATATATAATGTTTGTAATATGTAAATATACATTAATAAAATGTTAATATTCAAATTTCTTATGTTTTATATTTTGCATTTTTTTATTAAAACTATTGTTGGGTAGCTCATTACGCTTACTAAAAGAAGGTTCGAATGCAAAAGGTTAATGTTCCATCACATTTCAGGCCCACACATTTGGAAAATACAAAGTGGTTGACATAAAAGAGGCTACTGACAAAAAAAAGAAGATGCGGCCTGCGGCCTTCGTAAAAGGGGTATAAACTTGCATTCTGCTAGCCTTTTATTATGTGGCCAGCATAACATAAGGACAACCAGATCTTATATTAAGCTAGATTAAATTTAGCTAGACTAGCTAAAAGGCGGAAACTAGGAACTGTACTTTTGAATAGATCTCTTACACAATTCTAATTCTATTCTCAAGCCACGCCCTTGCATTTTCTAGTATGAAAAATTATTCCATCAGTACCAGAAAAATTAGGAAGTTTTATATGTGGATCACCAAATATCTGGAAAATAGGTTCGAGTTGTTGTTGGTTTACCTGTGTGAAAAAGGTTTCGAGAGCAAACAGTTAATTTTAGATAAAGTGTAAGGTTAATTTTTATACCAACTATGTGAAAAATACCAGAACCGGAAATCAAACTTAGGCTTTCCACTTAACATGTGGCTGATCTACCACTGAGCTACCCTGGCTGATAAAAAAAAAAAAAAAGAATTTTATTAATAGGAATGAATTGAGACCACTGAAAGACATATAAACGAATGACATAATAAATGGTGTGTTAACTGTATTTTATATACATACAGTATAACATCTTTAATTCAGACTTTGAAAACCAAATTCCCTCTTTTTTGTTTTTGGTTTTGATGGATGACTACAGATGGCGCTACTAAACAAATAATTCCGTTTTTTTTAATTTTTATTTTAAACAACCAATTTGAATGCTTCTTACTTTTATTTTTCCAATAACTATTAAAATAAACAGGTGTCTGATTGGATGTTTTGAAGAAATATCTGTGTTAGCTGTATGCCAATAGCCACTTTCTGATTCCTGTTTGTTTTCATTTTAGATTATTAGTGCCTTGTTGTTGTTAAATTATGTTTTTGTATGTGTGTTTGGTTATTAAAATGAATCATCTATGAAAATCTGATTTAATTTTAATAATTTTCTTTTATATATTCACTAAGCGACCACACACAAAAAAAAAAAAAAAAAAAAAAAAAAAAAATGCCACACTTGGATATTTTACTTTTCACTTTCTACAACCACCAATTTTATTGTTTAAAAAGCAAATTTTCGAACAGATTTTATTATGCTGTCCTCCATATACACTTTAGCATTGAGTCCAGTGTTAAAAACAAAATGCAATTGTCAGGAAAATTGTAATTTTAGAAATTATTTCAAAAGTGGTAAGAATAAGGCAATTAACGATGCCGTAAAAAGTATTAATTTTTGAATGAAAATCAAAAAATACTTTAATATGTGAAATGGCAAAATAATTAAATGTTAACGAAATATTGGTAAAATGGCTTTTAGCAAGATATAAAATTTTTTGGCCATTTAAAGTGGAAATTTGGCTTTAGGCGGCCATGTTGCTCATCCAAGCGAAATAACAGTAAGTTAAAAAGCCATTGCTTATAAAATCTTTGTATTACATTTAGAACATAAAATAGATTCAGAAAAAGTGTTTAGCAGCATAATTTATTCAACTACAGTGCAGAAACCATTAAACAAAGCAGGTTTAAATGACAGAAAATTTTAAAAAATTCCCTTCTTAGTGAAGAGAATTAGGAAAGCAAAACCTCAGATAGCTAAACAAATTATTAGTTAAGGGCCCGCTTCACTCACCGCCGCCAGAAGCTGAAGCTAATGTTATGCTAAGGGAAACTTTTCTTTACAAATAACTTATTAGCTAATACATATTTTTAAATTCTGTTTTCACATTCTGAAAATTCCCAGCTGTTAAATTGGCAGACTTTTTTTAAAAAATATTTTTTTAATGTTTTATATTTTATTTTGAAGTTGCAAAATACGAATTTTCAATATGTGAAATTTTTTCATTTTGCAATTTCAAAATAAAATATTAAAAGTTAAAGAAATACATTTTGAAAAAAGATTCGTCAATTTAAGAGTTGGGAATTTTCTGAATGTGAAAACAGAATTTAAAAATATGTATTAGTTAATAAGTTGTTTGTAAAGAAAATTTCCCCATAGAAATAACATTGGCTCGGTCTTCCGGCGACGGTAAAGTGAAGAGGGCCGTTAATTACTGGGCTGAACTGGTTTTCTCTGATGAGTCAAGTTTAACTTATTTCGAGCTAAAGAAAACAAGCAGATCTGACAATGAAAATATCACCGACTTAATGAAAATTGCACTTTTAAAACAGTGACACATTCTCAGTACATTATGGTATGGAGGTGCATAACTTTTCAAATAGTCGGGCAATTTTTTATACTCAAGAGATCAATTAACTCGACGAAATAAAACACAGATTATAAAAGTGGTGCCTGACCGACTATTTTGGAGGCATCTTGGACACTTCCGCAAACAACATTTCAAGATGATAATGCACCTTACTACACGGCGTCTGTGGTAAGTTTATTCACTTCAAATTTTCAAAATTTCCTATCCATTCCCATGAGAACCTATTTAAAAAAGAAAATTTTTTTGTTACTTAGTGTCAAGGTCTGTCCCGAAAGTAATGAGCCCCATTTTTTTCTGCCATGGCTATCCGTCGTACAGGGTTGCCGCTTGCACGGAAGGGTGGGTGGAGTCTTGGGAACACAGCGCCACCAGCATCAGTTGGCTCCGAGCACCTGCAGCATCACAGTGCCTGTTTCAGTGAATCCTTGTGTGAGTGCTCGGACGAAATCAAGATGGAATCTTTTTCGGACAATGTGGAAAGTGGTGACGAATCTTGGATCTTGTACGACCCAGAAACAAAAAGACAGAGCACAGAGTGGCACAAGACATCGTCCCCACGCCCAACAAAGGCAAGAATGAACAAATCACAGGTCAAAGCCTGACCAAGGTCAAAGGCCAGCATCTCAATGCTCCCCTGCAGCATTACAGTCCTGATTTGTCCTCGCCAGACTTCTTTTTGTTCCCAAAGATTAAAAAATCTCTCAAAGGACAGCATTTGGGGACCTCAGAGAACATCAAGGCAGCTACGACGAGGTTACTAAAGGACATTCTTGTGACGGACTTCCAGGATGCATATAAACCATGGAAATCACGTTGGAACAAACGTGTTGAAGCAGGAGGGATGTATTTTGAAAAATATTGAGTAATTGTACGAATCGGTTCAATAAATTTCTTAAAATAAAAATAAGCACATTACTTTTGGGACAGACCTTGTATATATTTTGATTTGATATTTGGTAATGTATATATATTTAGCATTATTCATTTATAATTTCTTTTAACTTTAAACCTTTTACACTGGCCATTCATTTATATGATAATAATAATAAAATTAATTTACTTGTCATAATCTGTTTAAATAATTAAAAAAATTTTAATGATAAAGCTTTGATTTTCAGGATTTATATTATTTATAATATTGTAGTTATGATTTAAAATCACAAAATTACATTATCTATTCATTAAAAAGTCATTTCCCTCAAATTAAGAAAGATGGTGCCACCACAGAAAAGGAAGATATATTTTGTGATGTTTTACTTTTAATATTTCAAATAAAATTGTTAATATTATTTGACTAAAAAAAAGAATCAATAATTTATTATACGATAATGAATGCTTATCGTGCATTTTTAATTTTTAAACAAACATCCATATATTATTAAAACAGGAATGAACTACTACGTCAGAAACGCCAAAGAAAAATTATTGAGGTGCATACAGCTGTTTCGGTAGCCTAAAGCGTACCGTCATCAGTGCAAAAAAGAACACTTTTTGCACTGATGACGGTACGCTTTAGGCTACCGAAACAGCTGTATGCACCTCAATAATTTTTCTTTGGCGTTTCTGACGTAGTAGTTCATTCCTGTTTTAATATTCCAACGCCAAGTCTCCTGCTATTATCCATATATTATATTTTAGTAACTTAAATGCATCCAAGTTCTGAAACAAAGATTTGTAATCCAGAAATTTCTGTAATTCGGGAATTGCGAGGTCCCGACAATTCCCGATTAAAGGTGTTATATTATATATATATATATATATATATATATGTGTGTGCGTGTATTTCATCCACTGATAAAATTTTTTTTCATTTTTCTGAACTTCTCAAAGATATTTTTAATCTTATTGGTCATTGGTGTTTCAGTGATCTTGTATCTGTTGCTTGGCTTCTACTATGTTTAATAGATCATCATTATTATATATATATATATATATATATATAATAAGTGAAATTTTTTATTCAAAGTTTTGAGCGTATAAAAAAGCAATATTTAAATAATATTTTATACTGCTTCTTCATGATTAAAAATTTTTAAAAATTCAACGGGTCCTGAACCCTTTAGAAAAGTAATGACCGATTTCTCAAAAACTAATGCGTCAATCTTATTGAAATTTCGCACACTTCAAAATAGAATTGACTAGTGCTGAAACAAAAAGTTAAAAAAAAAAATGGAATTTTGAATTTTTGACAGAATCGCATGCAAAAACAGTACAATTTTCGTTATGTTTTACCACACATATAGCCTTATAAAATTAGCTGTAATTGGAAAAAAGAAAGAAGGTTTCAAATTGTTCAAGCACCAATCAATTCTATTTTGAAGAAGTGTGCAAAATTGGCACATTATTCTTTGAGAAATCATGTCTACCGCTTTTCTAAAGGGTCTTCGAAAACTAATACCCACAGAGAATTTTCCAAATCTTTTATAAAAATATAGTTTAAATGCTGCTCCTTTATATACTCAAAATTTTAAATAAAAAACTTTACATTAACTTATTTTTTAGAAAAAGGATTGAATTACATTTCACTTAAAATATATACCTAAAAAATATCTTTTCTATAATTGCACTTACGGTTTAAAAAACAAATATATTTCAGGCGCACTCGCGCCCATCTTCAGTGCGTTGTAGTGACTTTACTTTCTCTGCCTTGGTCAGCCTTCGGACGACAGAAACGAAGGCTGACCAAGGCAGAGAAAGTAAAGTCACTACAACGCACTGAAGATGGGCACAAGTGCGCCTGAAATGTATTTGTTTTTTTAAACCGTAAGTGCAATTATAGAAAGGATATCTTTTAGGTATATATTTTAAGTGAAATATAATATAAAAAACTTTATTTTCTTTTTTTAAACATTCATTTTCTAAACCTTATTTTCACATTTAACCCTTTCATTCCCAAGTTTTCCCCTCCATAAAACAATAAATCTTATATTTAGTCATAAATTTATTTCAAAGGTAATATAGATAAATGTTTTTTTTAAATAGGAGTAATAGCAGAGTACGAATTAATATAGCTAACAAAACAACTGAGAGGTGTTTATGTTTAATATAACCACTGATGCCATTAAAGAGCATAACCTTTCAATAGATAAAAATATCATAATTTTGGAAGAAATACATATTGCAATTAATTAAAATACAAAATATAAACATTAAGAAATACAATAAAAAATATTTCAAACAGTTATTTACTTAAATTGCCCAAAACAGGAAACTGATTCCGATATTATTATCAGAATAGAGTAAAATATACTTTCAATTATCAATAAGGATTGTGAAATCATCTAATATGGATATTTTTCGGTAGGAAAATGTGTATAAATTTTAATATTGTTTATTTTGAACCAGCGGGAGTGTTAGATGGTAAGAAAGAAAAGCTCAAATGTTATGATTCCAATTGGCATCACGGGGAATGAAAGGGTTAAAATAAATTACATGTGGTAACTGACTGACTTTACAATAATACTAAAGATTTTAATATCTTTCAGATCGGAATGTTTTTGTGGTATTTAAATTGTGATCATAATATTCAAATTTTTTAATTATTAGCTATTATTAAAGTAGCAGAACATGTATGTATATCCAAATCTGAATTATTTTAATCTTGGTCTGGTTTTATGATACTTCAAAGAAGAAAATGTACAATTCAAAATAATAATGCAGCTGTTCCATTTATTTTATGTGTAAAATTAGATGGAAATAAATTAAGATTAACTAAGCATTGCAAAATTATGAAATATACTACCACCATCACAGATAGCTTTTTTAAATTGAATGTCCGTTGAAATTATTTTCCTATTTGACTGCTTTGGCCCTTGTTTCTGGAAACATGCAACTTTTAATTGCTTAAAACAGTAGTACAGTATAGTGCGAAACAGATAATTACAATATTCAGTAGACTCCCAAAAATCCACTAACTTCAGAAGTCCACAAATCATAATCTTTGTAAACAAAGAAATTTATTGTACAGCTTTGGCAACCAGTTCATTCACAATCTTTGAGAAATCTGACCATATTAAACTCCCCCACTCTGTGGTGCCTATGACGCTTCCTCCCCTTTTCAGGATTACAACCTACAACAGTGTATTTGCTTACAGTGCATACCTTTGAAAACTCTGTAGCAAATTCCCTTGGTGCCTACGGAACCACCTGCTTCCCATTTCATGATCTGAAACAGCTTATTTGCTCACCATGCAAACAATCTTTAAAAATTCTAACCATAGCAAACTCCTGCTCAGTGGTGCCATCTTCTACCTTGGAATAACCTGTTTGCTTACAGTGAAAATTCTGATCATGGCACACTCCCACCTTGTGGTGTCCTCATCTGCCCCACCCCTAATAAATTTACACTTTCAAAAGTATGCAAAATTGATTTATCACCTCTAAAAAACTTTTAAACATGAATTTTTAAGGCATAGCCTTATTATTAAAAAATTTTGCCACCTTTTCCTTATCTCCTTCTATAAATTTTGCATTACATATTTAGCACTGCCCCTAATATTTTTACATCAACGAAAGCAGGCGTAATCAATTCACCCCTATAACATTGTACATGGTTTTTCAAGGCCATTTTTCATGTTTTTTCAAGAGGTGACACTATTAGGCTGAAAACTTCCTTTTGGTGTTGGTGTTGGTGTTAGGGATTAAGGCCGATTGACAACACTGGGGTCCTAGGCCTGAGGGGGAGGGCCTTCCGTGGAGGTCTTTCTAAGGGGTCCTAGCCCGTATTTACGCAAGTTTCGGAGGAAACCACGGAAAACTCCGAACGGCTAGGTCGACGAGCGCGACCGGGGATCGAACTCGGCACCTCACGTCTACCAGCTTTGAGCGCAGAACCGCTCGGCCGCAAACTTCCTTTTGGATGTATATTGGTCGAAAAGTGACACTACAATGCTGCAATTTTTTACACTCTTGAATGTACACACAATTGATTCCTCACCCCAAAAATCTTGTATTGCAAATTTTCAAGGCCATACTTTCATTTTATAATTTTTAAATATTTTCACCTCTTCCTGTAATTTATCCATTAACAGTTTCCCATTTTCATAAATTGCTTAACCTCATAAACCTTAAAATATGAATTTCAAAAGCTGTAGTAATATTTTATAATTTAAAATTATTTCTCCTTACTCACCTGCTGCCTTCCAAAATAATTTTACATTTTTGAAAATATACGTAACAATCAGGGAAAAATCAAGAAACTTTAGCAATCTGGAAATATCAGGGAATTTCTTAAAAATTAAGAAAAATCATGGAATTTTTCATTTTTGCCTTGCAAAGATGACTGAAAGATTGCCAAACACGTTATATCTTAACCAAGATTGTACAGGGTTGCCTGCTTTCAAATTGAATCTTGCCAAGTTAACATTTAAAAAAACCTGATTTTTTTTTTATTATTATTAAACATTCTTAATGCAACAACTTGAGGATTAATTTTATGTTCTGATGTTAACGTGCTGCGCAATAGAAAGGATTTAAATTTGTCTCAAATTTGAACTTTTCATTTATATTTTATTTTTCCATTTGTGTATACAATATAGGATCTGTTATCTGGAAACCCAGTATCTTCCGAATGCTCTGAAAACCAGAATGCAAACTGCTAATCAAAATATTTAATTGTAGCAAAATTTGGTAGCGGTCAGAATTACATTCTTGCGACCTACTTTTTTTTTTAATGCTATGGTATTATTCTGAAGAAATATGGTAAGCAGAAAATTGTTGAAACAATTACTTGATAATTTTTAAATTTCAGGTATGAAAGTGCAACTCTGCCTAAAAGACTGAACTTATGCACAATACAAAATTACCACACTATAATGGAAAAAATGTTTACTGAAAACTTGGCATATTACAGCACAGTATACTGCAATTAGAATGCAAAAATGTTAAATATCTCACAAAGTATTAGCTTTTTCACTAAATAATTTTTAACTATGCATGTGCAACAATTATGAGTTATAGAATAAACAGAATTTCAGTTCCTCCAAAAAAAAAAAAAAAAAAAAAAAAATGTGAGGGGCTTTATCAATATTTATTTACAATCAGTAAATACTGTATTACCATTGGGCATTGATTGAATGAATCAAAATAAAAAATGTGAGATAAACCCCTAACAGTTTAGCTTTTATTCATTCTATGACTCATAACAGTTTGAATTTACACATATATATTTGGGGTTATCATATAAGTAGCTGAATAGTTTGGGCAATTAAATTATATGAGGGTCGTTTTTTAAGTAAGAACCGTTTTGCAATGGAGTAAGAGAAACTTTATTTATGAAAGTAAATTGTATTACAAACTAAAATATGAGCATTTTTTCACTTTTCAACATAGTCACCATTAACATTTAAACATTTGTCAAGTCGTGGCACCAGCTTTTGGATCCCATCATCAAAGAACTCTGCCGCCTGACCATTAAACCAGTTAGTAACAGTTTCTTTCAACTTGTCATCATTTTGCAAGCGCTTTCCACCAAGAAATTCCTTAAGTTTTGGAAACAGATGAGAGTCTGATGGTGCTAATCAGGGCTGTATGCTGGATGATCCAGTACTTCCCAATGAAAATTTTCCAGTTGCGTCCTTGTTTTTGCCGCAACGTGAGGCCGAGCATTGTTGTGAAGCAAAACACCGCCGCTAGAAAGCCGTCCTCGCCGCACAATTTTGAATAGCACACCTAAGCTTTAATAACGTTTCACAGTACCTCTCAGCATTTATTGTCATTCCTCTTGACAAAAAGTCTAACAGAAGGATGCCTTTCCGGTCACGAAAAACCGTGGCCATAATTTTTCGTGTTGAAGTTTCTCGCTTGAATTTTCGTGGTCGTGTCTGAGAGTTTGAATGATACCACTCAATGGATTACTCTCTGGAGCGTAGTACGCAATCCACGTTTCATCACCGGTTACAATGTGACTCAAAATCTCATCACCATCCTTGTGATAGAGGTCCAAACAGGACAAAGAATGTGCCATTCGCTTTGTTTTGTGTTCTTCTATCAACATTTTTGGCACCCATTTCGCACAAATTTTTTTGTAGTGAAGTTTGTCAGTAACAATGTGATAAACTACTGATCTTGAAACTTGTGGAAATTTCTGATGAAGCTCGTCAATAGTGAAGCGCCTGTTTCGGCGAATTTCCTCATCAACTTTTTGTGTCAAGTCTTCATTCATGACAGTAGGCCGTCCAGATCGTTCTTCATCATGAACATTTGTCCTTCCTTCATTAAAAGGCCTACACCATTTACGCACATTTCCATCATTCATTACACCTTCACCATAAACTTCAACAAGCTGCCGGTGAATTTCAGCAGGACGAACTTTTTTTGCATGTAAAAACGAATAACTGAACGAACTTCACAGTCGGCGGGATTACTGATTGACATGGTGACAAACGAAACAGTTTAACCATACAACCAACACTGGCAGAGACGTGAAACGTAATGGCGGCGTAGTGAGAGACTGGCAAAGAGTGGTCGACCTCGAGCTGACATCACTTGACGGGATGTGCGGACACGATGCGCAATCGGTTCTTACTTTAAAAATGACCCTCGTATATATGAAATTTTCATAAAGCTTGCACAGGCATAGTTAAAAAATTATTTAGTAAAAATGCTCATATTTTGTAAGATATTTAACATTTTTGTATTCTGATTGCAGTATGCTGTGTCTAATGTAGTACGACAAGTTTCCTAAAAATAGCTTTGCACCCTACATGCTATAATTAAAAGATTGGTAATTTTTTAAAGAAACCATATCTTCATGAATATACGTGGTAGCCTAAAAAATTTATAGAGATAATTAGAAGAATCCTTAAAATCATATGTAACAGCTGAAACACATTTCATGCATTACCTTTTACAGGGTGATGCAAAACGTTTTTTTTTTTTTTTTTACTGGTCCCCTTTACCTCTCCAGGACAAAATGTTTGCTGAAATATATGAGGTGTAACATGTTCTTCATACTCCCAAAGTTTCAAGATGACCCCTAAAGAATTTTTCTAGATATTTGACAAAAAGTCTAAATTCAAAAGTGCCCAAATACTTATTAGTAGGTAGTGTAGTAACAAACTGTACTGCTGATGGTTTTTATTATTCTTCATAGAGATTTAAATAATTCTCTTTGTACAATTAAGTTATAATCTTGTTTACATTTAAATATAAATAAAACATTAATTCTGATTTACACTTACACTTTTTAATATATTCATACATTCAAACACTTAGTTTTTCCTCTTAGAAAAGCTTATTTTATAAAAATATATTTCAGCAATTGTGTCATACTTTATGTATAACAACAAAGTACATTTTTTATCAAATGTATATGAAGACAAATATTTTTCTTGAGATTCACAGCATGATGTGGAACATCTAACTTACGAAATTTTAGTAGTCTTCAACACTTATGCTTATAGCTTATGCTCCTCCTATAAGTTTATTTTTTTTAAATTTGGGAGCAGTTTGAACAGAATACAGATTATTAATTTCAATGAGACCCTGATTTGGACTGAGATTGAGATTCAGATGAACTTCTGCTTCGGCTGCGACTTCTGCTTCTGCTTCTGCTGCGACTTCTGCTTCTGCTTCGGCTGCTGCTTCTGCTTCGGCTGCGACTTCTGCTTCTACTATTAGATGGACTCATTGATCTTGATTGAGATCTAAACAAAATAAAAATTCAAATACAGCATGTACCATCAAGATCGTTCACTCTGCACAGTCAGAGTCCTTTCTTGGAATACAAAAAATGCCTAATAAACTGTATCTCTACAACCCATAGTATTTGAGGAAAATATAGAAAAGTATGATGTCATACCTGCTGCAAAGGAGAAAAAGAAAGAAAAAAAAAACTTTATTGGAAACATGAACATTAGTACAAGTCAATTCCCTCTAATCCGCAAAAGTTCTGGCCAGAGGTTGTGCAGATTATAGGAATTTCACAGATTGTAAGTCATTGTCTTTTTTTTACACTTTTCTTTTAAGTCAGTTATTATTAATTCATAAATAAATATTAAAATGGAAGACCATTTCTAATAAATTTTAGAATGAAACATTTCTTCAATATTAATAAAACTAACAAATCCTATTTATATATGAAGGTAAATAATTTAAGATCATACTCAAATAACACATAGCAATAAAATATAAATATGCATACTTATTTTAAAAATACAAAAGAAAATATTTTCTAAGTGCAGAAATGAATGTTCATCATTGATTACTTTTAATTTTGTTAGACACTGATGAATAATGGTTTGTTTCAATTTTTTTTATATACTTTACTAATGTTTTTTGGCCTGACTTGTAGGTAGTCCATATGAATTACATGATAATAAATCTCACTGCTTTGTACACAATTGAGTTTGAAAATAAAAATTAAGCTAAAAATTCAATTAAAGAATGAAAAAAAAAAAATTATAAATGTTGCTGACATTTTTTTTTTAAATCTCAGCTATAAATTCTTTGTCTACATTAAAAAATCAATTGTGGATTAGAGGAATTTGCAAATTATAGGTCTGCAGATTAAAGGGGGTTAACTGTATTTGCATGTTTACATAGGAAAATGTTCAAAATGTCCATTGTGCATATCAAAGCATGCATACACAGGCCATGGAATGGCTCACTGCATGCGTTGCAAAAGTACTATGTTCATCAAACTACATGCAACACGAAAATGAGTAACAAAGCCACTTTCAAATCAATTCCTTCAAATTCTTTCAGGCAGCTTCATCTGCAAACAAAATATAAGTTTTCCTCTCCCCTTGCACTTGATATGTCGCCATACTTTTCTTTTGCATTTTTCTTGAAAACAATGGGTTGTGGAGGTACAATTCTTTGAGCATTTATTATATATTATTATATGTATATCTATATTTTTTTTTCTAAGCAAAGAATGAGGCCAAGCAGAATCTGAGTGGTCTTGATAGAATACCCTATACATTATAAATTATAATTACAAAACAATGTTTACAGTAGAAACATTGCATATTAAAATAATTAGAGAAAAAATTTAAATTTATTTTTTCATGACTAACATAGAGATTTAGATATATTTTTAGAAAAAAAAAAAAGTACTGCATAGGGTTTGAAATTTAAAACTAAGGCTTTTCCAAGCTAATAGCTACTTGCAAATTTAACGAATTTTTATACATAATAATCTTCCAGTTAGTAGATCATAAAATTTGTATAGATTAGCTTAGGCCCGAAAAGTATACTCACTACAAGTCAGCTACAAAAAGATAAACAACTTACCTCTTGGTCACTGAAAAAATTAGGTTTTAAAATTTTTTGCTGAGATTCAAATCTATGATCTGAGGGATAGGAATCCAAAGACATACCTCTGGGCAAAAGATTAACCCCATGTTCATGGGTAAGCTTTGATACTCTATCGGAGATAGGGCGTTGATGGCGTTGCTACAAGCTTTTACAGAAATTTAAGCTTTAAATTTATTTTTCTTCCAAATTTCAAGAAGAAGCAGTGACTTATAATGCTCCATACGAATTTGTTTTCATCCAATACTTTTGAACAATTTCAATGAATGTTAACCGGTGTATTTGTTAGAAAACTGGGTACACATTCTCAACTCAAGAAATTGCTACGAACTCTTAAATTCAATCTCAAGATAAAAATTCATAAAAAATTCAAATTTTACACTTTTTTGTTTGTAACTGATTCTATTCCTGAGATACAAAAAAAAAAAAAAGGAGCACAGTAAAAAAAAATTGTATATATAGAATAATTTACATTTAACACGAAGCGTTTTGAAATTGGGCATTATTTTAACATTATTTTTCCCATGAAAGAGGCCTTAATATCTCTAGAATTGATTTTTACACTTTAAAATATGCTCTATGGATCAGTGTTGCCAGACTTGGGGACTTCTTTTTTATTCAATAGCATACCTGCCAACCTTTCAATTGAAAAAAACAAACAAACAAAAAAAAAAAAAAAAAAAAAAAAAAAAAAAAACAGATTTTATCAGTGTTGGACATAATTGATTAAAAAGTAATTGAATTACAATTAAATTACAATTATAATTATTTTATTGTCAATCAATTAACAAGTAATTGATTACAAATAAATTGAATAAGTAATTCAATTTATTTGTAATTAATTACTTGTTAATTTATTGACAGTAAAATAATTATAATTGACATTTTCAACAGTGGGGTCTTAATTTATTTAAATATACAGTTAATGAAAAGAAAAATATATGAATTTACAAAAGATTTTCTACAATATTCTTTAAATAAATCACTTATCTTTCAATTGAAAACAAATAAAACATTGAGATTATGTATATTAAAGAATTGATTTCAAATCCCAAAAATTAGGAGGGGGTGGGGGAATGTTGCAATGATATTTACTTAAACACAATTTTTTTTTCCTTTTACATTTGTAGCAGATTTCGCTTTGTTAAGAAAAGAACAGTTGAATTGTTATCCATAGTAATTTCAAATTAAATTTTCATTGTATTTAGAAACTAAAATATTCTCTATGTTTTTATCATACATGAGGATCAAAATTCAGTTTTTAATTATCTTATCTGACTGAAAATACACCCGCAATGACTATGTAAATAAATATAATTACAAAAGCATTATTTAAAAAAAAAAAAAAAAAAAAATTAAGATCTTGAGGTATTTAAAATCAATATTGCGATTTTTATACATACATTTAATAAGCCTTATTCCATAGTATATTTCTCTGCGTATTTTCCTCCATATACACTCATATCCATAAATTAAGGATAATTCAGATTCTCAGTGAAATCGAACTTTATTACAAAAATTTCACCTGTAGAAATACCACACACATCTTTAAGAATAATATGTAAATTACAGGAAGCCATCAGATGACGCCGATCAGATGTTACAATGACGAAAGTATAAGAAGGAGGTAGATAAGGAATGGGAGCAAAGAAGGAAAATGATTCACAAGCGTTCTGTGTGCCGCTCAGTGCCACAACCAAATGGTTATGACACAGAGGATGCATGCAGATATTTTTTTACGTGGTAGAATGAGCGGCTTACTAGAATGTGGGTGTACTCAGATAGAAGTATCGGGGGAACTTAGAATCGCCCAAAATGTCATCTCTGGGCTTTGGCAACAATTCCAAAATGATGGAAATGCTAGTCGACGTTACAGTACTGGTCGGCCCTGAGTTACAATGCCGAATTACCACCGGTATTTGGCAGTAACTGCCAAAATAAGCAGATAAAGCACAGTATCAGACCTTTCTCGTCAGCTGTCTGCAGCCACGTGTGCCACAGTTTCAAGACAAACCATGTATAGACGTTTGGGAAATATTGGTTTACATGCTCGCAGGCCTGTTTAGATGTGTTCCACTCATGACAATGCACTGTGCCAGCGGTTAACTTGGAGTAGAGAACATGCAGTGTGGACAGCGGCACAGTGAGCTTGTGTCATGTGTTCCAATGAATCCAGGTTTAGCTTGCAGTGCGATTCACGCCAGACTTTCATATGTAGAATGTCAGGTACTCGTTACCACCAAAACAACATCATTGAACGACACCGTTACTGTAAGGCAGGAGTGCTTGTTTGGGGGGGGGGATCATATTGGGCACCAGAACAGATCTGCATGTTCAAATGGGAAGAATGACAGGCCAAATTTATTGGGACATTATTCGGGAACAACATGTACGTTTGTTTAGGGGTGCCATGGTTCCAGAATTTATGTTTATGTATGACAATGCATGTCCTCACCGCGCAAACGTTGTACACGGATGCCTAAAATCTGAAGCTATCATCCGCATGGGATGGCCAGCATTCTCACCTGACTAGAATCTGATAGAGCATGTGTAGGACATGCTTTTCCGATGAGTTGTAGTCCGTCGACCCCCTCCTACATGTGTACCAGAACTTTGGAGAGCATTGCTTATTGTATAGTCTTCCCCAAGATCAGATCAATAATTTAATACTCAGCATTCCTAGGCATTGTAAAGACTGTATTTCATCATCTGAGAGACATACGATGCATTAACCATCATACCAACAATGTAATGTTACATTTTTGTAAGGGAGATATTTTTTGTAATTGCTTCAGGGAGCAAAAATCTTAGTTTTTATAAATGGTATCCTACATGAACCCCCTTTTTTGTTCTTGATCTTTTGTTTAATAAATGGACTTTATGAATAAGTCATGTTTGTTTTGCTTCTGAACCTTTATTTGCCTCAACTAGCATTATCCTTAATTTATAGACATGAGTATTTTACAGGGAAATTGCTCAATTTTAGGATTTTTTTAATAGGTTCTTAAAAAACAGTAGAATTTTAACAAAAACCAGTAGACCAGTAGAAATAGTCAAAAAACAGTAGGCTACTGATAAAAACAGTAGTGGGGCAGGTATGTAATAGTCACCAATAATTTTGAGGAGTTATATTTCATATACTTAACAGACAATATTAATCTTTAAAGTGATTAGGCACTCATTACACAATTAAAATTTAGTGGTAGGTACTGAATAAAAAAAAAATCTGGCAACACTGCTATAGATAAGTAAAACAAAAATTTACTTGTTTTCTTAAAATAGAAATTTACTAGAATCTGCGTAAAATTTGATTAATAATTACAAAATGAATTACTGTGGTTTTGAACTAGTAATTGCATTCTTCTATTGAGGATGCCATAATTAACTATGAAAATTCAACTTTAACCCTACAAGGTTCAATATTTTTTTAGTGTGCGACAAAAATATATAGGTTGTAATTAGTGATCAGAAGATAGGGAAAACTTATAAAAACAAAACCATATTTTACGGATAAATCAACTTTTTAGCTCAACGTACCGTTTGGGGAACATACATAAAAATATGATTTACTAATACGTTTACTATTGTAATATGAAAAAAACAACTTACCTCTGCAAAATATACACTTCGTTATAACACACAGTATTTTTTTTTTTTTGAGTCAAAACTGGTCAATAACTTTTTTTTTTTTTAATTCAAACAAACGACTAACGTATCACTTTCATTCAAATTTCACACTGAGTGCACTATAACAAAAACACGAACGACATCTTCAGGTAATGATTCGTATTACTACATTGCTAAATGTCAGTAGCTTCTATCAAGATGTCAAGAAATGTCGCTACTAATAGTTTTATAGCTATAGGAACGCTTAAAGTCGGTGTTCCACATATGGAACTGGGTGCCTTGTAGGGTTAAAAACTTTATAAGTTATTTGAAATTTACGAATATCTTAAGACGGCAGAAATAAGGCAAAATTTCACATAAATGTCCATTTTGAGGAATATTTTCATTGTAAAAATGTCAGACCACTTTTAAGATATCTTTTATGATATTGGTTTGAACATCATTGACTACAAATATTCTAATTTTAATAATTTCATAAGTTATTCAAAACTTAAGATTTTCTCAACATTAGAGTAATATGTCATATAAATTTACATTATGGGGATCCTTGCATTAGAAATAGTATAGAACTGCATGAAAAATGCAAACTATGGAACTGACTTCCAATAAAATAAATTAACAAATTAGGATAAGGAAAATGAATGGAACTGAACGGTGTGTAGCCCAGAGGTTTGCACAGGCACTGTGCTCAATTTCTTTCTGTATACTTAGGTCGGGCCGGGCCTGGATGAAATTTTTTCCGGGCCATGTCAGCCCAAATCTTTTTATAGTTTCCTCGTTAATCAACGAAAAATGAAAATGATAAAATATTTCTTCAGTCATTTATTTTACTTAATTTTACAGGCTGTTATGTCACATAAAAATTTTATTTTGTTAAAAAATGTCTGTAACTTCAATTTAATTGCTTATCAATCTGTCTGTTTGCGATCTGATTTTCCACAAATATTTTTAGCATGTCTCGAAATTAATATATTTAATTTAAAGTAATATTAGATGGTTTCCTATTCAAAATAGTATGCATGTCACTACTAGTTTGCATACATATACAAACAAAAGAAATTAGATATGTTACTGTGTATAAGGCTTTGTGTCCTATGGTCTGTAGAGTTTAGGTGATATGAAGGCTATAAAAATCCTTCTACTGTAACTTTTTCTCTAAGGCTCCATTTTCTTTTCTCCAGTGCACTGGATGAAAGTAGCATCATTTTTAGCATGCACAAAAGCATCTTTTCTATTGAATATGGTTGGATTAACATTAAAGTTTTGTTTACCAGATCACATGAAAGATTCGGATACATTACGATATATATGAGGTTGAAAGTGCATTTTCAGAAGTAACAACCATTTTAAATAACTTCCTATATTGTTTGATGAGTGCTAATATTTTCAATTTGACTTTCTGTCTGTCTTTGTGCCTTCTGTACGTCTGTAATAATGAATTTCTGTTTATATATAGTTATCTTGTAAAAGTTCAACAGTTTTGTTAAAGAACATTCTATTGCTTCGCTATATAAAACCTCTGCAAAACACATACTAAAAGTTTTTTTCATAGAACGATATTTTTTTTTGTTGTTGTTATTTTACATATTTTTCAATCGGGCCAGGTTGGGTTCAGCCTGATTTTATCGTTTTTTAGTCCGTGTTGTGTTGTACACTGACAAAAAATAAATGCCCGGGCTGAATTCTTTGATTTCACACCGGGCCAGGCCGGGTAAGCAAAGCTTTCTGATAACAGCCTTTGATAATAGGCTAAACCTTTAGAAAATCTTATTAAGCAGAAACACAATTTAGTGAAAACGTTTGAGTTTAAATAAAAATGATTTGACTAGTAACTAAATGTGTTGACTCAAAATTATAACAAAATTTTTCATTATTCAAACATTAGTATATAACAAAAAAACTTCACAATTAGATTCAACAATATAGAAACATAATTTATCATATTTACCTTATTACAATTTCAGTAGGTAACAGAAAAACTTGACAATAAAGTTGATAACACTTTCTTGACAGAAGGTTCTAATTTGTAAAAATCCTTGTAACAAAAAAACAATTGAATTTACATTTTATCACGATGAAAACTTTTACTTGAAGAAAAAACAATGATACATCTAGTCGCCGAATGACCATAGAAAAAAAAAAAAAAAAAAGCTCTATTGAGAAATTTACTACTGTAGAAGATTGCACTTATATATTTAATTAATTTAATAATGAACGATCATCAGGGTTGCCAACATGACCACTGAAAAAACGAAGAAACTTATAAGATGAAGAATAAACTACCACTACCTCACAATCGCCCGGTTGACCAGTGAGGAAAAAACTTTATGGAGAATTTACATCTCACGGTCTCCAGGTTGACCAGTGAGTTTAAAATGAAGATTTGATCATAATATGGAGTTCAATCATTAACGAAAGTTCCATCAACTCAAAGTCAAATTTTTAAAGAAACGATGATTATATTTCAAAAAATAACTTAAATATTTTTAATATATTGAAGAATCTCGATTGAATAAACATTAAATACATTTCAGAAAAAACCTCATAAAAAAAAAAAATTTAATTACAACGCGAGACCAGCTCAACATCAACAAATAACTTTCATCATCGAATAACCAGCATTGCTATTGATCAGCTTCTCAACTGCCAAGTACGATAGACATCGTAGTCTATCATGCGGGGCATTTCAGTCTCCTACCATGTCCAGAGATTGGTCAAATTCATTTCTCTTAACACAAATATAGTATTTCTTGTAACTAGAAATATATAAGAACATATATATACAGAGTTGCCAACCTAATCCGGCAAATTGTTAGTACCACCCCTTTTTCTACACCACTTAATTTTTAGAGTATTTGTTTTCTTCATTCATTTGTAAATATATTCCAAGAGAATTACTCTAAAAATTAAGTGGTGTAGGAAAAGGGACGGTACTAACAATTTGCGGATTAGGTTGGCAGCTCTGTTCATATATTTAGGAACTGAGCAGAATCCACCTATATCAACTGGTTTTCAATACAATGATCCCAAATAATGCAGATTTATGTGAAATATAATTCAATTCTGCTATAAAAAAATCTTAAATATATTAACTAATATGGGGTTTTTAATTTAATATCTTTTGAACCAATTATTCGATTGAACTAAAATATATATGACAGATTTTGTCTTGGTTAATAAATATATACCAATTCTCGTAGCAATAGCTTGGAAAGTGCAGCTTTGCATCGCAAGCTAAGAAATCTCAACAGGTTCATTAACAGAATTACATATTACCATGCATTAAATAAATAGCACAGTAGTGGAAAGTTATACCTTTTAATTTAGACAGCATTTGTCAATTACTTAAGATTTCCTGCATGCATTAGTTAAAAACATTTACTTACTTTTGTTTAATTATTGGATGCCTCTTGAAATGCATGGGTTTATAAACCTCGTCTATTGAGCGGGAAGGCTGGTAAGGAGGGTTAACATACTCAACCCAAACTCTAAAGAAAAATTTTAAGAGGAACACTAATAAGCATTATGACAGTTATCCAAATAAAATGTGCATGCAATTTAATCATAAGTTTAATCTTTAATTACATTTAATTAAAGGTGGAAATTAAGAAATTTGGTTGGTGGCCACTGGCCTTCATTTTTTTAGTGGCCACTTTTAAAAAGTTAGTGGCCACTGGCCACTCGCTGATAAAAGTAAAAGTAAAAAAAATTTTCTTTTCTTTAATTTTTTCAATGTTCAGTCTCGACAAATCATTAAGAAAATAATTAAGGTAGTCAACTTTTTGAAACTCATCCACAATAATACATTGCTGATAAATTGTAATAAATGAAATAGGAATAGATTTACATAATTTATACTATGAATGTAAGAAAATACTATTCAATACAAAACTCATATGTTTAAAATGCTCTTTTGGTTATAATATTTTATAGCAGAAAAATTCTGATTATATTGCCCCTTCACTATCCTGAATGGTGTCGATTTTCTACTTTTTCATAAAAAAAAAAAAAAAAAAAAACATCTTTGATTCATGAAAATATATTAGTATATGTAAATAAAAAAAATATTTTTTTAATAATACTTTATTTTGCAAGTTTCTTTTTCCGTTTTTTTTTTTTTCTTTTTTTTCCATGTTACAAATGAATTATAAATTATTTTTTTTTTTTTTAATAATAATGAATTTTTAATAATTTGCAATTATAATCCCCCTCTCTAACTGAATTTAGAGATTGTGGCTGGCCAGGGTCCAACTATATACCAAGTTTGGTTGAATTTCATTCATTGGTTCGTGAGACACGGTGAAAACACTAAACCACAGACATTTTTTAAAAACTATCAATTCGTGTTCAGGAGACCCCAAAACGTGTAGATCCATCAAAAAACGGAGGTCGAAAATTTTCGCGAATCCAATACTTTCTCTATATTACATATAGAAGAAAGTAAAAAATAGTTCATATGCAATAACAAATATTAAATAATATGTAGTAAATAAATAAAATATTCAATAAATTATGCATTCTTCTGATTAAGAACTAAAAATATACATACATATATAATTTTTTTTTTTTTTTTTTTTAATAATAACAGAAAACGCACTTACCTTTTTCCGAAAAAAGATATTTTTACAGAATTATCTGTAGCTCCATGTTTACTACCACTACGGTTGCTTTGTGATTAAGGATTTTCTTTAAATCTCTTCATATTAAAGCAATAAATCCAAAATTTATATTACTATATAAAGCTTGTTTTAAAGATTGAAATTTCGAGAAACCACGCGTATGACTGAATGCGATACGGCCGTTGCGAATGGATAGAAATGCCAAGTTTGAAAAGAAAGTGGTATAAAATAACAAAGAAAATGCGTCGAATGACGTTTTTAATTTTTCTGCGAACGTAATACAATCGGAGTTTCAGCCGATTGATTATCTCACGAGCTTCCTTTTCGTCTCTGTCTTCCGAAAGTCGGCCGAAACTCTCATTTTGACATTTTTTTAAAATTAAAATCTAATACTTTTATAGAAAAATGGAAAAAAGCCATACGTTTTTTTAGTATATGAATAAGACTACCTGCCAATTTCCAGTGTTTACTGTTAAAATTGACTTCCGAAAATGTCTGTAAGTGGCGATGTTAGATTTGAGAAAGCCTGAATTCGAGGCGCACGGTGCGCTTACTGCGAAAACGCCGCCCCGCGATCCAAGTTTGCATTGGAATGGGGTATTCTATAAAGAATGGGTAGAAGAATTTTAAGTGTTTACTATTAAAATTGACTTCCGAAATATGTTTGCAAGTGGCGAGGTTAGATTTTAGAACAGCCTGAATTCTTTGCGTGGCGCGTTTACCGCGAAAAAGCCGCCGCGCGATCCAAGTTTGCCGTGGAATGGGGTATATTTTATAAAGAATTGGTAGAAGAGAAGTGGCCACTGCAGTGGCGACCAAAGGCAATTTCTTTAGTCGCCACTTTTAAAAATCTAGTCGCCATGTGGCGAGTGGCGACCGCTAATTTCCAGCTTTACATTTAATGATTAAAAGTTATCAAAATTTTACACGGTAGCCAGACAATCTTGCAGATCATGATCTAAAGACAGGGTGGCCAATCCGTGGCCCCCATGCGGCCTACCGCATAGTTTCTTGCAGCCCGTGTGGCACGGCCATAGCCAGAATTTTCTTTCGGGAGGGGCCCATCACATTTCTAATACAAGGTCATTGAATATAATATAATAATACGAAGACCCAACGAAAAAAACATACACACACGCAATCAAGGGCCTGATTAATACAGGGGCACATGGTGCTCCGGGCCCTGAGTAGCAAAGAGCCCCAAAATTGGCCCTGAAAATGCCCTTTTGCCCCTAAAAATGACAAAAGTGGTATCATAAAATGCAAAATTTTGTTATTTTAGTTTCATATACAGGTATATATATGTACTTTTGCTGATTCCTGCACAGTACGAATGGTGGGGGTGGAGCCCCCCGGGCCTCACACGAAGTTAATCAGACCCTACACAAAAAGACGCTGATTAACTTCATGCGAGAACCGGGGCACACATACTTTCGTGAGCCCGCCTCCTCCTCGTATTGTGCACCAATAAACACAGGTACATATATACCTGTTTATCGGAGTAATATGTCAGAATTTGCACTATATGATAACATTTTTAGGGCATAAAAGGCTAAATGGCATTTTCAGGGCGAATTATATGACCCCTGCTATTCAGGTCACATGTCTTACATGTCCCTGCTTTAATCAGGCCTTGCACACAAATCTTTCGTCTATATTTTCCTATACAAATTCACTCAATACCAATCATTTCATTAAAACTTTTATTTATTAAAATTAATTTCCATGATGAATGCAGATGATTTGTTTCTAACAGAAATGTAACACTTAATGTCCAAAAAAAGTAAATTTTATGTTCACTAACAATATCTTTAAAAATGTTTTTTGCCCTTTTTCTTTTTGTCAAAAATGATGGGGAAAAAAAGGAAAACTTAGATTCAAATTATCATACATTAACAGTTCAACTGATAGTCTTAAAAATACTGACGAGTTCTTTTAAAAGATACCCATATCGAATAACTGTCCCCCTCCGGGGGGGGGGGGGGGGGGACTTCGCCACCAAGGAGAAGCGTTGCTCCTATGTGTCCAAAATTTTTTGCCTACTTGATTATTACTATGATGAATAATTCTTACTGTGTACATTTATAAGAAATTTTGTTCTATACCGCCAAGTTAAAAACTGAGAAAAATTCAGACGACAATGCCACCTGTTGGACGATTTTCACCAAAAAGTGTTAGGCACTAATTTATGTCATGGTGCAGCTGCATATAAATGTATATGTAATTCTGTGCAGTGCAGTAGTTCCTGAGATACAATTGGAACAAAATATTTGTCACACACAGACAGACATTTTCTAAAAATGGTCAAATTGTGTTCTGCATCTCTCAAAACATGTAAATCCATCGAAAACCGGAAATCAAAATTTTTTTTCGAATCCAATACTTTCTTCTATTGAATACAGAAGAAAATAAAAAGATTGAATTCATGATGCAGGACAGTCCATTATAGCTTTGACAAGAAGGTGGATGAAATTAAGCGAATAAATATAGCGAGATTATGGTTGAATGGGTTTTACGGCACTCTAGATCTTAAATATAGAAAAGAAAGAACGTAATGCGAAATTTAATTAAATTAATAGGTTTTATTAAATTATTTTTAAATACTTTTCTTTTTCAAGACAGCCTTGTTTGCCTGATACATACTACACAAAATCAGTCTTTCATCATTTATTTCGGGGGGGGGGGGGGGGGGGCCTTGCCGTGTGGAGACTAATGATATTTAAAGCTTGACAACTTTGGTTAACCAGGGTTTAATCCAGCTTTTTAAAAATGGTACCCCATTTGTGAATTTATAAAATAATTTGTGAAAAAATCAAGTAAGTTTGTGAAAATAATGCTTCAGAAGAATTAACCAAAATGCGCAAAGACAAAGAGTTTTTTTTTTAATTTAAAAATACATTTAAAAAATAAAATGGAACAGTTGTAAAATAAATATATATGTTGGCCAGTTATTTTTTATGCGCAAGATAAGAAGGTTTTTACTTAGATATTTACCATTTTCTTCAGTAAATATTCAAACTGAGGGTATTTTTATATGTTTGATGCAGCGAAGCTTATAAAAATATTGCTGAGAATCAGAATTGACTTTGTGATAGTGCTGCTTTGCTGAAAGTTGATTTTGTGAAGGTGTCTGTGCTGAAAATTGATTTTGTGAAGGTACCTCATTGCCGAAAGTTGACTTTGTGAAGGTACCTCATTGCCAAAATTTGACTTTGTGAAGGTACCCCATTGCCAAAAGTTGACTTTGTGAAGGTACCCCATTGCCAAAAGTTGACTTTGTGAAAGTGCCTCAATGGGGTACTAAATTTGTTCTGGATTAAACCCTGTTAACGAATTAAAAATTAATAAATACATTATGATTTTTCGAAGTGAAAATGTCTTTCGACGATTATTTGCCTACGGCCTTGCCGTGTGGAGACTAATGATATTTAAAGCTTGACAACTTTGGTTAACGAATTAAAAATTAATAAATACATTATGATTTTTCGAAGTGAAAATGTCTTTCGACGATTATGGTAGCTAAAGAACTGTTGTAATGAAATACTATTAGATCCATTATTCATTCTTTTTATTATAGTTTTTAATTTTTCACGATTCTATTGTTAATTTATGAATGAAAATAATTTAAATTAATGTACTCTGCTCCGAATTTTCACCCTGCCCTTCCCCGAAAAAAGTATATACATACATGATTCATATACTCACAAACATGTATGCACATATACTTATGTACAGTCATAAAATAATAAGAAGAAAATCTCCTTCCACTTCTAATTTCACCACAAATTATCGTAGAAACATATGGCTGATGCCTATCGATTAATAATAACATCTAGTTTTTAATGCAATAGTTAAATTTTGTTTAGGGTGTCATCTACATATTAAAAATTGCACAAACATTTTTATTTTTGAATAGTAGCACCCAGTTTTGACTCCATATTCGAATTTCTGAAGTCAAGGCAGTTCGGAAAAAGGTATAGTTTATATTATTTATATCAAGTCTTCATAGAGTTACAGGCAAAAATGTGTTAGGGGTAAATCCCTATATTTAAAAAAAAAAATAAATAAATTATGATAATCACACAGAAAAGTATTATATCCATTTAGATGATAATAACCAGAAAAAATGTATAACAATTTTAAATATAAAATAAAGTAATGCTAATTAAGAAATGATGTGCACGTCTAAACTTACTCGAATAACTATTTTAAATCATGCGTATCCAAAGAAATATGACACAAATGATAAAAAGTGACAGCCCCTAAAAGCAATAAAAATTCAAACACCACTATAATTCAAAAAATAATGATAGGAATGAACTGTAAATTTGGAAACCCATATTTTTGATGATGCCCATTCTATTCGTGCAAAAATTAATGCAGGCCATAACCTCATATTTTTTTTAAATATGAATTTATTAATATTTTTTGTAAGTCAAAAAATGTTTTTTAATCAAAAATATGCATGGAATATGTTTGGGTTACTTCATTCTTAAGTGTAAAAAAAAAAAAAAAAAAAAAAAAAATTGAATATATTAATTTTTTGGGAAGATATGAATTAATGTTTGTTACACCATTTAACATTAGCATCCCCATATTTTAACAAATTATAACTCTGTAAAAAAAATGAGAGAAATATGTAAACTATACCATTATTTGGGCTGATTTGTTTCAAATAATTCAAAAAACTTGTTGAAAATTGGGGGTTGCCTTTGAAAAAAATTAAGTTGATATCAATTTTACATGTAGACACCCCCTAAGCAAAATCTAACTAAATTGTTCCAAACTAGGTTTGATCGGCACCAGCCACATATTTCTACACTAATTTATGGCAAAAATAATCGGGAAAGAAGGGGGGGGGGGGGAAGAGATCGGATGACTGTACATACGGTGCAACCAAAATGAACAAAATAGATTTCCAGAACTACCCAGCAAGTGTTTTGAGTTGGACAGGCCTGATCTAAAGTACAGTCATATAGTGTATCAATATACATATTGTTTAAAAATTGTATTATAAAATTTTCCTTTCTTGCTTTTAAGTTGATTTCTTTAGAAATCAACATATTGTTGCAATTACTTAAATTATCTACACATGTAATAGAAAATGGAAAATTTGTCTCATAGTTGGACAGCGATGGACTTACCTTAAATATATATTAGATGAGTTTATTGACCAACTTGAGCCACCATCTTGTTTTAAAGTTGTGGCCACTTAAAAATTTCATCCTTAAACACAGTTCCAGATTTGCTTTAAACGCTGCTTAAGTCTCATCCAAGTTTAATAATCAACTTTATCCACTTACCTTGTTTCAAAATGCTGGTGGCCACTTAAGTTTATTAATCAATTTGATCCCTTTTTTAATTTTGAAAAATGTATTTATGAACCGATTTGCCTGAAACTCAGTATGTACAGTCGGGAAAAAAAAAACAACAACAACAACTTTTGATGTTACTTTATTAGTAACTGATGCAGAAAAATGTAATAGGTATCATCAAATGGGGAAATGTGCATACTTTTATGAAATTTTTGATTGGGCCTCTACATATTAAAATGCACACCACCTTTGATTTTTTCAATGGTAATGGTCCCATTTAGATTTTATATTTTAATTCCTGGGGTTGTGGCAATGCGAAAAAGTATATTGGTTGTATAAATTATTTATATTTTTGTAGAGTTATAAGCATTGAAATTTTGAAGGTACTAATGATAAATTCATATTGCAAACTTTTATTTATATCTTCACAAAAGATAACTTGATTGATATTTTTTTTTACAAGATACAGATAAGAAAACCATACATAATCCATGATACATTTTGATTCAGAAAAATACTTTTAATCGCGAAAAATATTAATAAATTCATATTAAAAAAACTTTAAAAAAATTATGATCCATATTAATTTTTAAATAAAATGGATCACAATGCTAAAAAAATATGTATATGCAAATTTGCAGCACATTCTAATGATTAATTTTTTAAATATAGACAAATCTTCCTCTTGGAGCGGCTTAGGGAACTATCTCTTACAAAGTTTTGCATAAATAACATAGAAAATCTTAAAAAGTAACAAAGAAAATTAAACAAAATAAGTTTTTTATTACTGGTTAAACTACACACTACAACAACTTCAAACGCAAAAATAGTAAAACAAAAAAGACTATTTTAGCCCATTAAACGCTGCTATATGAATCCCACTGAAAATTTTTGAATTTTCGTATATTCTGGGCTTTAATGTGCATTTCTAATCATATATAGTTTAAATAATAATAAAAAAAATATTTTGTATACAGTTGAACCTCTTTAATGTGAATCTCAATGAGAACAAAGAAATTGTTCACGTTATTTATCAGTAGTTCATGCTATCAGTAACTAATCCTCATATAACTACTCTAATCTTCCTTTTCATGCGGATTATGGAAACAGTTCATATTAAAAGTAATTCACGTTAAGCGTGTTCACGCTAACGAGGTTCGACTGTATATGTTTCCAAAATGGGAGATTTGACACCTAATTGGGGTAGAACAGATGTTGAAAAACTACAAAACCCTTTTAAATTAGTTTTCTTGATCCATGTTTGTTATAAATTTAAGAAAAGAACTGTTTTTCGAATGAGTTATTTTTGCTGAGTTTTTTCTTTGCTGATGTTTTGCAGAAAAACAAACATCTTTGTTTGAATAATTGAAAAAAAAAAAAAAAAAAAAATAGAAGTTACATTACAAACTTTTAAGAAAAGAAAAAGTGACTTTGTGTACTTATGTTTAACACCTTAATATACACTGGCAAAAATATACACGAGTGGCATTTACCTCATGTGATAATATTTGAACTTTTTAAATCAACCATAGAATAAAATCATGAATAGGTGAGGCTTACTGCTTGAAATATATAAATAGGTGGATGTAAAATTTGTCAACTGAAAAAACGAATAGTCTATTGATAACCACTGGAATGCAAAGTAGACTTATTTTATATGTACTTTAGTCTTTAAAAATTAATTTTATAAAAATATTTTAATTAAGAAACTATATTTTCATAGAAATTATTAAAAAAAAAAAAAAAAAAAAAATCAAAGTTTTGCAGAGTTAAACTAAGTACGATTAAAAATACTTCATGAAAATAAGAAGTGTTAAACAGATACCTTACAATAATTTATTTGAAAAGATGCAGTTTATGTGTTATTGTATTGAATTATTATTATTTTTTTTTTTTTTGTTCACAAAGTTTTTATTCATTATCATACATCATCATTAATTAATATCAATTTTGTTAAACATTATTATATATATATATATTACTGCAGTTACATCCTGCCACACCTACAACATAAAATAAATGATTTTTATTAAAGTGAAAGAAAAGTTAATTTAAATTTTATTTCTGGTGAGTATTACTGTGACAGACACTTTTTAATTGAAAAATATCACACAATTCCTAAACAGCACTATCTGACCAACCTTAAGTGTAATCTATATAAATAAAGAGAAGTCTGTGTGTGTATGTATCTGCACTATGAAAGTTAGATTACTGATTGCAGAACTACAAAACTTGCCAGAGGGGTGGTAGCTTGGACCCTGCTGGGTGTGTCTCATTAAGATTTTTTTAAATTTTAATTTTTTAAATTTTATCCATTTAAATTTTTGTTTCATTTTCTTAAATTTACTCTTTTATTTCAATTGTCTGTGCCACATAACAACAGTTGTTACATTATTTACATATATATATATATATATATATATATACACAGTAACCGCCGCTTAATCTCATCAAATCGTCAGGACCGGATTTAAATCAATACAAACTACTTTTAAAGCCGCTGCTTAATAAAATCAGCATCGCCGGTTAATAAACTCAAAAATATCTCATTAGCAGCCAAAAATATCATTTATGCACGCTAAAAAATTTTTTATTTACATTGTGAATTTTTTTTTTTTTTTTTTTGGAATAGAAAAAGAAATTAAACCACAACAAACTGTACATTATTGCTCATTCTCGAAGATTTTACACTTGCAGCACAGTTACAAATTAAACACGCACCATATCTTTTTTCCCGTAACAATTTCAAGGAACATATTCTTCAAAGCGAAGTAATAAAATACAAATTTGATTTGAAATGATTCTTTTTTTTTTTTCTAATTATTAAAAAGCAATTTCTAGTTCTTAATTTGAAATTACTATAATTCATGAGGTTTAAACGGAAAATTTTTTAATTTATAAGAATAGTGGGAATTTTTGGTAATATACTGATGATTTTCCTCTAACGAAAATGCACGAGAACTTAGAATGTGGTTAATTTACTTATATAGAAGAAACAATTAGTTAATTATCTACCAAAATTTAATTAATATTGTTTACTAATTCCATTATTCGTTATCTTTTGAAGTTTCTTTCGAAATTCAGGGAAGCAATACCTTTTTCTTAAAGGCAGGAACGTTCGCCGAATATAAAAATCAGCCGCCTAATAAAATCACTTTGGCTCAGAACGAATGTGATTTTAATAAGCGGCGGGAACTGTATATATATATTTTTTTGCCTTCAATTTGCTGTATTTATGGAAAAAATGGTAATATAGAAGAAAGGATTAAACTTATTAAAATTTATTTAATTCTTTTGAAATTAAAACCTTCTTATTTATTTATTGCATTGGTCAAATGGTTATTGTAATCAAATGGTAATATAGTAGAAAGAGGGAGGGTGGTGCCAAAATTAAAATGTTTAACAGATGCTGAGATACAGTAATTTTTTTTTAAATATAATAGTTCTTGAATAATAGTAGCACAGCCTGTCATCTAATAAACATCCAAATTTGAGTGCCTGGGAAAGACATTTCTGCACACAGCGGAAACCTAGATCTAATGCAGCACATGCAGGAAAGGAGTGTGGTAGGCAGTGGTTACTCAAAATGAGGTACAAAGAGATTTCAATGTAATTTTTTTTTAGCTTTTATTTATAAAGTGATATAAAAATGTAGTGATTCAATTTTTTTCCAAATTTGTTTAAATACAGTGACCAGCAAAGCCTTAGAATATTTAAATATATCTAAAATGTATTACAATAGAAGATCTTTATAAAACAAACCTAAAAACACAAGGTTTTGCGTTATATAGGTCATGTTTCACATATCATTAAATTTACCTTGTAAACATGGCCAAATATGTTGAAACATATCAAAACAGAGTAGAGTATTTTTAAGTTACATTCCTTGGAACAGTAGTTAGATGTAGCATAAGTTTAATGATAAATTTAGTTTATAAAAATAGTCCATATATGCCTGTACCAAATCATTCATTATGACTCTTTTAAAAAAAATTGTAATGAAAGCAGTTTTTTTTCATTAAAAGGTTTGAATTAAGGAGATAAAGAAAAACAAATGAAGAGAACACCAAGTTCTCTACAAAGTAACAGTTTTTTACAGACTTGCCAACCAATTTTAATAAAAAAAAGGGGGAAGATTTTTGTTGAAAAACCAGAAGATTTCATAAAAAAAGGGAAGATTTTTTTTTTTTTTTTTTTTACTTTTTTTCTTTGATGTATTAAACAATACAGTTTTACAATTTTAATATTTAGAAGCAATCTATAAAAACATTTTACTATAGATTGATTATACTAAATATATAAAAGTTTTAAATGAAGTTATTCCTCTTCAACATATAAATATCTAAAAAACAGAATCTGTAAGAAATTTATTTAACAATAGACAAAAAAAACCTAGTTAAGTTAAAGTATAACAATTTTTTAAATAAATATAGAATATCATTTTTGTGTCAGGCCTAGGAGTGGTAAAACACTCTTGAAAAAGAGAGAAAGGAGACTAAAATGTTTAAAAAGGAGACTAAAATATTTAAAAAAGAGACTGAAAAGAGACAAGTTTCTTTCCTTATAAATGAATATTATGAACACAGATGTAAAATTAATGTTTATACTGCAGTGGCATACCAAGGGGAAGGTGGAGGGAGTGGCCACCCTGGGCTTTTGATCATGAAGAAGGAGGCAAGGTCTCCGAAAAAACTTAATCTTTAAGTATATATATCTGGTGAAGCTGTCGTACCATTATTTTCTTCCCTGCAATTCCATTTTAAGTCGTAGGTCCCTGTCTAAGGAGCTTTAAAGTGCAAAATGTGACCATAGAGCGACAACTCCAAAACCAAAAGAAAACTGATTTATATTTCTACAAATTCTAAATAAGGCAGGGCAGAAAAAGCCACCAGTGAGAATTTCATCCCTGGCTTTGACGGTACTTGGTATACTGTTTTTTTTTAAGTATTTTAAATGGGGGGGGGGATGTGCACAATGTATTGTGTACAAAACTGAATGTCAGTTTGCATCACATGTAAGAAAAATTATCTTTACAATGAAATTTACAGTAATGCCAGAATTACAAGTATTTGCTAAATCTTATAGAATCTAAATGTTTACAGAATTGTTCTATGGAAGTTCTAAATTAAAATGTATCATAGATGCTGCTAAATTCTAATTCCTTAAAACTGAAATAAGAATAACATGTATGTTATTTATATGCAAAATAATTTTTAATAACACATAAGATACTGGTACATATATAATGAGGTGGGCAATTCACCAAAAATCTTACCAGCCAGCAATATAAAATTGGAAACTTAGGGCAGAATAATAGTTACTACATTACATGTACTACATGATATGCCCAATAAAAAAACTTTCTATACCAACCTGCAGTAAAATGAAATTTAATTGTGACCTAAAAATGTTTGTCCAAGTTTACTACTTTAAAAAGTAACAACAATTAGTAAAATAAGCACAATTTGTATTTACAAAAAAAAAAAAAAAAATAAAAAAATAAATAAATAAACAGTATTATAGTAATTTAGTAACATAAAATGTTTTAAGCTTAGTATTTCTTTTTAAGCTGTTAAATTGATTTACCTATACTTTGAATGAAGAAAATAAATGCCGTGATTACTTCATTGCCCTTTGCATGTAGAGAAGGAATAAACATATCACACCACGACAAGAAAAGTGACATAAGTAAAATAATTGCAATTTTGAGTTTAAACTAGTATGATGTGGCCACCACAAAACTTTCTTCTATATAATTTTACACAAAATTCATGCAATACAAATTTAAAGTATTAAATTATTTTCCATTATAATTGCAGACGATTTTTATCTGACAGAATTATTATCACTAAATGCCGAAAGAAAGTCAATTTTTTGCAAATATCAAAAGAAATATCAAATCAGCACCATTTTTTTTCTTTTGGTAAAAAATGAAAAAAAAATCAATAATTTTGTTTTAAATTATCACAAATCTATGGTTCAACCATTTGTTTTAAAGGAATTGACAAGGTCTTTCGGAAAATACCTATATTGAAAATTTACACCCCCGAGGGGAAAGTGATGCTTCCATATACACAAACTTTTTTTTCCCAGTTTACTACTACTATTATCAATAAATCATATTAATTTTAAAAGTATTTCTCATTACGTACATTTATATGAAATTTTGTCCTATACTCCCATCCCATGTTAAAAATTTTGAAAAAAGAATGGGATCACAGTGCCACCTGTTGAGCGAATGATCTTTAAATCTAATCAGCACCAGTTTAGGTCAAGCTCCAACTAAATTATAAGTTTGAAGTTTGAATTTCATTCACCGATTCATAATATACCATGTCACGGAATTTCTGATAGATTTTCTAAAAATGGTCAAATAATGTTCAGGACATCTCAAAACGTACCAAGTTTGGTTAAATTTCATTCATTGGTTTGTGAGATACAGCGTCCACAAAATTTGTGATACACACAGACAGACAGACATTTTCTAAAACCAGTTGAATCGTGTTCAGGACATCCTAAAATGTGTAAATCCACTGAAAACTGGAGCTCAAAAATTTTCACGAATCCAATACTTTCTCTATATATACATACAGAAGAAATTAAAAATATATATGATGTGCCCCCAATGTAAAATCTTTTTCTCTTGGATGTAATTTTCATTTTTTTTTTTTCTGTACTTTACATTCTATATAATACTTGTGACATCCCTCTTTAAGAGTTACAATCAATCCATCACAATAATCTAAAAGTGAATCTTTGAGGAATAATGAGTAGAGAAACAATATCATTGGAAAAAGCATGAAAAAAAGCTAGAAAAGAGACTAATTGAACAAAAAAGAGACTAAAAGAGACAAATGTGAAAAAAAGAGACAAATAGCTAGAATAGCTAGCCACTCCTAGGTCTGTTGTGTATGTACATTAATCATATATAAAAAAAAGTAGCAGTAGCTAATTATCAGTTTCAAATGTGCATAAAACCAACTGAGTATTAATTTTCTTAAATTGATTTGGGAAAAATTTTCCAGCCTGAAAAAATTATTCTTCATTTTTTCCCCATGTTTACACATTTTGTACAAATATGACATACCGTAAAATTCCAATAGTAACTCCCCCACAAAAATATATCTTCTTCTGTAACATTCAAATGTTTGCCTTTCCCCAAAACCTTCCGTTCTCTCGGCTATTATAATCTGAAGTTTTTTCTAAAATTTCAGCTTTTTAAAAGTTTCCAATAATATCACACCTTCTGATTTTAATGATTTTTATTTATAAAGGAAAGGGGGGTTATAATCGGAATTTTGCGGTACAAATATTTAAACCGCCAATGGCGAAGAATCTATAAAAGAGGAAAGAAACCAGAAACATCAGTTTCGAGCGGCTTCACACACCAAGATGCCGGTGATCAAGCTGGGGCGCCCCAGAGGAAACTAGTTCGGCAGTTAGAAAACATGAAGTAATAAAAGGTTGTATGTCTTATTAAAGTTTTTAATTGCAAATATTTAATTTAATTGAGGAAAAATAAACATATTCATTAAATTCAGCAATAAAGATCTAAAAATAATAATTGCTTTACTGTTTCTAGAATTAATCATTGATCATAATCCGGGGAAGGGGGGGGGGAATACAAAAATAATTACAGAGTAAGAAATATTAAACTCTTTCACCTCTACTTCTAGAATCTAATGAAAGAAGTTTAAAATTAATATTATCATTTATGTTGCAGATGGATAAAGATTAGGAAACAAAAGACTTCTGTGGAACATTTGATTGCTGATTACTAGTTGGAGATAAATAAAGAGGGGGGGGGGGGCAAAAAATAATTACATCAGCAAGAAATATTTAACAATTCTATTTCTTTACATGTTCTAGAATCTCATAAAGCAAGTTTGAAATGAATATTGACATTTATGTTATGGATGGACAAAGATTGGGAATCAGGAGTTTTCGTAGAACATTTGGGGTTTCTTTTTAAAACGAACGATATCCACAAATTTTTTAAAAACGGAAGATTTCATTATCTGCCTGGAAGGCCGGAAGATACGTTAAAAAAACGGAATTCTTGCAGGAAAACCGGAAAAGTTGGCAAGTATGTTTTTACAAAGTATTTCTTAACTGCAAAATTTATTGTTTATGTCTGAGAAGTTGTGCATTATATAGAGAATTGCGTTATAAAGATCTTCTACTGTATATTCATATGAGTGTTATATTTCACATTATTATTTAATTATGTATTTTTAAGTACCACCGCACTTTAAAAGGCAAATCCATAGAAAAATCACGCTTTAGTAAAAAAAAAAAAATAAATAAATAAATAAATGAGGAAAGAGTCAAAAATCCATAGAAAAAGCATGAGATGAAAATGAAAAAAAAAAAAAAAAAAAAAAAAAAAAAGTGTGAGGGGAAAAAAAAAAAAAAACTGATAACACTGGAAGAAATATAAAGTCAAAATTGACTAGAAAAAATCATCGAAGCTTGAGAAAGGATCGGGCTTGTGGCCCTAAAGCTATCGTCGAGGTTTTGCTACATCCAAAACTAATATATCTAAAAAACTAAAATCAGCCAAAGCCAAGGTTTCGTAAAGAAAATAACGCTTTTTATACATTTAATTCTTTTAACTTCCTTTTTCATGAAGCATTTCTGGTGAGAAAGAATATAATTTTATTCTATTTCTTGCACAATCATAATTTTACTTTTCTAGATTGTCGGATAACCACTAAGACATTTTTGGTTATAACTCTATGAATACTAAAGAATACATAAATTGTATACTTATCTGCACTGCTGGATTCTTAGAAATTCAAATATGAAATCAAAATTGGGTGTTACTGTTGAAAAAATCAAAGTTTGTGCTCATTTTAATATGTAGAAGACCTTTAATTCAAAACTTGAAGCCATTTTCAAAAAGTACACTTAACATCCCATTGAATATTTATTAGATATTTCTACATTAATTACTAACAAAATAACATCGTGAGTCCCCCCCCCCCCCAGACTGTACATAGAACATATCAGGTTTTCAACCAAGTTTAATAATCAACTCGATCCAGCCTCTTGTTTCAAAATGGTTTTGGCCACTTAAGTTTATTAATCAACTTGATCCACTTATTAGGTTGTTCGGAAAATAATTTCGTTTTTTCCTTTGAAAATGAAAGACTATTTTCTTACATTGTATAAATATTTTATTGAATTATATATTCTCCACCTTGACCGGTTTTTTAGCGATATCACAAGTTTTTTTTTTTTTTTTTTTTCAGTTTTCATAAATCAATACTTTATAGCATAAACTGGTTTTCCAGAATGTAATGCATCTTCAATGTCAAAATTGCCAGAACAAAATTTGGTAAACAAGTTTTGACACCGGCGTTCTTTAAATAAATTTTCTGTATACACATCATATACTTTTTTTCCTTGTTTGAACAGTATTTTCGCCTTTTTGATAGCAAAAACAAAATATGCCGAAAATGTCGCTTCCGATTTTCTTTATTTGATAGGACACCAATCAAAACCTATTGAGCAGAATAAAACGAACTTTTTTCACAAACAAGCCTTGCTATATCAGCTGTCACAATATATAATGGTAATGCAGCTTAATTGTGAAGATGGTGTGAAAAAAATATAATTAAGTCCTCTGCTGAGAAAAACGAAATCACTTTCCAAATTACCTAATAGTTTAAAAATGATGGCCACTTGAAAATTTTCAAATTTGCATAAAAAAAACTTATTTATGAACCGAATTACATGAAACTTAGTATGTACATAGCCTATATGAAAGTGTTAACTAAATTTATTAATCAACTTGATTTGTTATCTGGTTTCTCATAAATATACTTAAAGAAATCAACCTACTCATTCATCTGAGCTGCTTTTTTAACAGCTGTTGATGATGATGAATGCCACTTATTTTATAATGCATATAGCTACTTACCTAGTAAAAGTACACCAATGTATGCTTTCTACAAGTTACTTACCATTTTTGTTGCTTTCCTTACTATTAAACATCATTTGTTACTTACAAGTTATGATTAATCAATAATCACTCATCCAAAACTTTTTTTTGTAAAATGTCTAGAGTGAGGAGATTTCTAGAAAGAGGAAGTATAATATATATAATTCTGTTGTTAAGAGCATATTACTACACAGAGCAGAGGGATGAAGAATTATGGAGACAGACAAAAAGAAATTAGTGGCAGTGTAAATAGATACCCTAAGAAGATCATGCAAAATATCAAGGGCAGCAAAAATAAAAAATGAAAGAATTAAAGAAATTATGAAAATAAAGGAAACCATTTAAGATGATCTTTAAAAAAAAAAAAAAAAAAAGCAACTAATCTGGTATGATCATATGAAAAGAATGAGTGATGAAAGGTTATCTAAAATCGCTTTTAACCATAAAACAAATCAAAAAAGGAAGCGAGGAAGACCAAGTAAGAGATGGATAGATGATATCCAAAAAGCTATGAGAAATAGGGGTCTGGAGGAGGAATGGATTCTGGACTGAAAGCTCTGGAGCAGTCTTCTTGTGAATTCTGTCAAAAGGCAACACTTGACGCCATGAACCGAGTTTATATATGCAGGGCCCGAAATTTCAACTTAGATTACACTCACTGAAAAAAAAAAGTTACTCGCCAGAAAATATGATTAACTTACTCTGTTTTATACATATAAGGTGATCAGAATTTTTTATTGGAAAAAGAGGAGAAATTATGCAATGTCTTTTATTTTATAAGAAAATAGAAGACATTCAATTTTGAAAAGAGGTCATTTTAGAGGACACAAAGTTGAATGAAAATGATTATAAAAACCGATTCAAAAACTACTTTACCAAATGGTGGAAACATTTTTATCTTAAATGATGAATTTGGATCAGTACAACAACTTAATTTAAATTAATAATATACGGATATGAGAAGAAAAATCCCTAATTTTACCAGGTGTCACTGGACAATATAGATTTTTTTTTTTTAATTTTTGCTATAGACAAAACTTTTTTTTTGTAGTATTTTCATGCAGTTACATAAAAAAACGTTGGCAGACATTTTTTTTTTTTCAATTAAAATAATAAAAGAAAAAGAAAATTGGCAAATGAAAAAAATAAAATTAATATTCGACAGATGAAACGATTTCTTTTAATGAACAGTCATACTTTATCAACATTTTATAAAAATTCTCACAAGTATAACCTAAATTAGTCTTAGTAGTTAATAAGTTTTTAAAGTAGGTATATACAGGGGATTTTTTTCCCATGTCTACATTTTGTTCATTGAAGAGAACAGTCGCTTTGTGGGAGTGTTTTTGCGAGGAGGACATAAAATGAATTCAACTAACTTTTGCATATTTTTGTGAGGTGGTGGTAGTGTTATCATTAAGGCCAATTGTCTGTGCTAGGGCTCTAGGTCTGAGTAGGAGCGTCCTCCATGGAGGTCTTTCTAAGAGATTCTATCCCATATTTAAGCTAGTTTCAGAGAAAACCACGGAAAACTGCTAGCAGCTAAGCCAACGAGCGCTACCGGGTATCGAACCCCATGCCTCACGTATACCAGCTTCGAGGGCAGAACCTCTCGGTCACTGGTGGGCCTATTTTTATGAGGAATATTATTCATGCAAAAAGGAGAACACACATCAACTGGAGCATCACCTTGTTACTGATTTCATGACAATTTCAATAGTGATTCCGTGTTCTGGATCAAAGAACCGTACAAATATAGGGAATACTTTTATTTCTTTGTGATTCGAAGAATCTGAAGAGACACCTGCTTTGGCAGGTTTATTAGAAAGTTGTTCTTTTGCGAACCTAACACAGAAAAATGTTAGTGTTCACCTATCGATGCAACTAACAGCCGATTGAGCTTCCCAGTTTTGCCTTTTTTATTTGAAAAAGGGGACAGAGGAAGAAAAACATATAAAAGATGACTTTTAGTCCTATGATTTTTTTTTTTTTTTTTCGTTTAAGAGGGCAGAGCATTGTAAAAGAAGACTGTCTTCTTAAAAAGAGGATGTCTGGTCACCTTACCTAAGATTAACACAATTTTACGTTTTTAAATCGATATATATATACATATGTAATATATTGATAGCACCGTATACTGTAAGAATTCTATCTACATTTAGACCAAAATTTTACTTGCCACAGAAAAATTTCCACTCGCCAATGGTGAGCTGGCGAGTGGAAATTTCGTGCCCTGTATATGTATATAAAATTTCACAATCTGTACTTACTAATATAACAAATTATTTTTATCACTACTAAGTTAGTTTTTATGCTTACGTATTGGTTTATATTCTTTCAAGTTTGAGATTTCTAACAAGCTAGTATTTCCAATTTTTGTTTATTTTTTCCAAAATGAGTGAATAAATAAATAAAAATTCTGATGACGAAAAAAATTTAAGTATTATAAAAAAAAAAAAAAAAAATCCCTGACTTTTCTAGACCTTCCCCGAAGATATTCCCTGACCTTATGTTTCAATAATCATCACTAAATTTCTGTGTTCTTATCAAAATTTTTTTTTATTTTTTTATTTATTTATTTTTTTTTTTTGTGTGTGTGTGTAATAACTACATGATTTCCATTATAAATTATTTTTCAAACAATAAATTCTTTAGAAATTTAATTTATTAATTCATTAACCATGAAAATTCAATTTAGATAAAGTGGAGTGTAATGTTGATTTTTATACTAACTGCGTGAAAAATGCCAGAGCTGGGAATCGAACTCTGGTTGCACACATATGGTGACCTTTCCAACGGATATTATGCGAGAAATGCTGAGCTGGTTATCAGCCAGGTAGCTCAGTGATAGAGCAACCGTTCGTTAAGCAGAGAGCCCTTGTTTGATTTCTGGCTCTGGTATTTTTCACATAATTGGTATAAAAATCAACCTTACACTCCACTTTATCTAAATTGAATAAATTCTATATTTACATAATAAAATACCTTAAAAACATCCTTTTAAATATCTTAGCAGATTAATTTCGGGCACAGCCGTACCCATCTTCAGTGCTAAGTACGAAAAAACATCGTTCTCCAGTAGATCTTCATATTTTTGGTGCTGTGGTTTCATGCTTTCGCTTCACTTCACTTTCAAGTTTGGATTTATTTTCTTGTAGTAACTGTTGCCATCCAGCTGGAATGATATAGTTGCTCTTGGTCGTTGACGGCCTCCCGTTTTAGTGCATAATTATAATTGTTATATGGGACTATTTTATGAATATTAATGGAATTAATGTTAATCGGGTTATTGTTGTGGGTGGAGGAGAAAGCAGTAGAGGTTTTCCCATATTTTAGATTGGCGAGATGTTTTTTTTTGCGTTCATTAATCCTGCGTTTCGTCATACCTATGTAACAAGCTTTTTTCTCATTGATGTGTTCGAAATCTATTTTATATATACCTGAGGTGGAATTTTGGTGGATAGTATCTTTTTCGTTACGAATATATTGAAAAATATTTTTATTTGGTTTGATTGGTATATTTATGTTAAGGTTTTTAGCTTCGTTTTTTATTTTTATGCTAGCGCCGTTACAGAAGGGGATGGATAAATTCTTTGTTTACAATTAGCAAAATTGAAAATTATATTTATCACTTAATTATATTTGTAAAAATTATATTTATTTTTGTTAGATAAAATACTCATTTTTTCTTGTATAATGAAAAAAATAGGTTAATGTAATCTGATGTTAAAAAACACTTCCATTAATTAGTGTAACATTATTTTTTAGGATAAGCATTGTAAATTGATTTATAGTGTTCCATAATTTAATAAAGTCAATTCCATTTCTTTGCTTTTTGACCTTATTGGCATTTAAATATTTGAATCTTTATCCTGTAGCTTCACCGTTGCAAGCTACAAAATTTTACACTGGTGGGCCACAGGTTAGCCATCCCCTCTTTTAGATAAAGTAAAACTTTATTTTTCATTTTTTCTTCATTTTCTGTGGAAAATTTCCATGCTTTCTCAACATACCTTCTCATTCACATTGCCTATATTGCAAGTAACCGACTAAATCAGTTTTTCTATTGTATTTTCTAAACTAATATATATATATATTAGAAAAAAGTCTTCTGATTATAAATTACTATATTAAGACTCAATTTATTGTAATAATGTAAGTTTCAGTAAATTTAAATAACACTCGATTTTTTTTGTAAAAATTGAGTTGGACCGGGTATATTTATGAATAAGTAAAATAAGTAGGTAGAATCAAAATTACATGATCGTGCTAAAGGTTCAATTGAAAAATGCCTTAAAATTTCTGCCTATACGATTCGCTATTCTGTAAATGACTTCACATGTAGTGACGCATCACAAGCTTTTTAGCAGAAGTTTTAAGTGAAAATAATTATAATGGAATGCAAAAGAAATTTTTTCCACATGTCAGAAAAAGTAAAATGGGAATAGTGTAATTTTTACTACCTTTCTTATAACCATTATAATAAACAGAATCAAAGTGCGGCATCTCATCACAAAATGGAGAGTAAATCTGTTGCTACATTTTTACTACCGAAAACGAAATCCACAGTGAATAATAATAATAAAATATTACTGCCATTTCTTTTTAATTAGTTCTTGTTTTTATTATAATTTTAATCCTTCCACTATAAATGATTTATTTTCAGTTGTACATTAAATCAGATGGTAACAAGAATTAATTTTAATCTTTAAATTGGAACGAAAAATCAATTGGTTTGTATAGACTATTAACACTTTTCAACTATTCGTATCCATTGCATCGTTTTACCTTCAATGTACTTTGCCTACATGACCACACAATGAACAAAAATCAGACAAATAGATTAACTGCAGGGATGGAACACGGGCGCAGAATTCATACCACTATCAATGTAAGAAAATTTTCTACTTCTTAAATCAACGATATTATAGGCAGAGAAATTTCTTTAAATGGATTCCGGTATGAATTTTGCGCCCGTGTTCCATCCCTGTAACTGAATTCATAATCATTCTGAAACATTGTTGGGAAGTTTTAAAAACTGTTAACCCAAACAGAAATGTAGTTCCAGCAATTTCCAATTGTTGTGCTTAATGTATCTGAATATTTTAGTGTAATCCTGTAAAATTTAACGTTAAAGACATCATATTCTATAGAAAACATTTTTTTAACAATATGAATAATAAATGTAAATTTTAAAACAATTTGCGTAGTACAAAGTTTTTTTATGATTTAGAAAAATGCATCTCAGAGAGACCAATGCATGCCATTATTGATCTCCCTATACACAGTGCTATTCCTACTATTTTAAATAAATTGTATTCCATAGAGAACTTGAATAACATAATAGTTTGAAGAAATTCTGAAGATATTTATGAATGCTAGAGTTCGGATAGACGGGCGGAAAGGCAGACAGGTAGATTAATTGAATTCATAGTCACTCTTAAACACTGTTAGAAAATATTTAAAATGCTTAATTAAAATGGAAATACAATTCCAACAATTTCCAATTATAACCCTCAATGTATCTGAATATTTTTGTGTGACCATGTAAATCTCAATGCTAATCACACTATGTTCAATAATTATCTTTTTTATTTTATTTGTGTGTGTGTGCGTGCATATGAATAATAACTGTCAATTTCATTATGATTTGCGCAAAATAAAGGTATTAAAACATAGTTTATAGAAATGCCTCTGATAGAATGCAACACCTTGGAATTCTTTCAGGTGTTGCATTCAGGTACACAAACCAATGGTGGTATTTACCACCATTAATTATATTGGTATGTGAAATGTTCCCTATTTTTAATACGAAACATTCCATAGTGAATAGGCAAACAAGGCTGAAGCAAGAAAAATATTTCTTAGGAGGTTCAGGCTTTAGTATACAATACTGAGTGTTAAAAATGATGCATAACTCAAAAAGTTTCTACAAATTTGCAAAATATTGGGGTTAAGGGGTGCTTGACTACACCCAGCTTCAGACAAACTGAAGTCATAAAGATTTTTAAATTTTGTTGAAAAGTGTTAAAAATGCTTCTCTGTTCACTTTAGCTTGAACCTTTCCATTATTGTAAATGTGAAATTAAATTTTCATATATTTATCAGATGAAATTTTGTGTTGGCTTTTATTAGTTCCAAACTAATCATTTTTCAAGCACATATCGTATATTTATGCCATTTCTTCCATAAACACACAACATAATAAGATATTCTTATTTAGATATGATACAAAACGAAATAGCGTTTACTTTCTCCGTATCAATATTAGCCTTTTGCAATCAACACTTTAAACAAATTTTCTGGAGTCGTCCTTATATAATTTGCATTTACTCTTATTCACTTTTTAATATTAATTTGTATACTTTGCGGATTTTTATCAAGAATTTCTGAGATCTGAATTACTTTCGAACTTATTTATAAAGCTACTTTTTTGCAAAAGTATAAAACTTAGATACGTAGAAATTGAATAGTGTTTTCTATCTCCTTTTAGTCTAATTGTTTAATTAACTAGTGTTTTCTATCTCCTTTTTAGTTCAATTGTTTAGTTAACTATAAATGAATTTTATATAAGGAGTAGGAATTTCAAGTTGGATGAGTTTAAAAAATAAGGCCACTACATGAAAATTTGACAAAGATGAAAAAAGGTCTCAACTTTTTCAGATTTAATAAAACTATCGTGAATGAATTCTGTGACTTTAAAGATTTGGCGGGTGGTGGAAAGCTTAGGTCTAAAACCAAATTGTTCGGTTTGCAATTGTTCCTCTACCTCTTTAACATCTAATTTGAAAAAGATCTAGTCTACACTACATTCATATATACAATTCAAAGCATACGTTTATTAAAAAACAATATTTTATTACCTTATGGTGTCTTAACAAAGAAAAAAAAATCAAAGATTGGTTTGTGATTTTCGCTTTTTTTTTCTTTCCTCTTTTCTTTCTTTCAGTTTTTTTTTTCCCCCCCACAATATTCTATCTTTTTGGCAGCCCTGCTCTGTTGGCGGCCCAAAGCGACCGCTTAGGTTCGCCTAATGGTAAAGCGGGCCCTGCTTGTTAGTTAACAATTCCTATTTGAAAACGAATTTTTGCTGTTTTCTTTAGTACAGTAAAGCACCGTTTATAAGTCTTTTACATTTATACATCCTTTTAGTGTAGTCCCGATTCATTCCTATTCGTTATAATTTTACAATTTTAACGAAGTTAATTGACATATAATAAATATAAATACCTTAAAATTTTACTTCGTTTATGGCAGAAGAGCTCTTTTCGGAAGGGGGGGCCCCCCCTCCTTCATCGGTGCCGTTCGAACTCCGTGGCTGACGGTCTTGTGTTTGATGTTCTTCTCTTTTAAGTAGGTGACGCCATATCTCTCCTATCTCAGCCGACTCGTGGTCATTGATTGCGTCATTATTTTGATGCGCGATTTCGATGCTCTCACGGATATACGCGTAGGTTGGGTTATTGTAGTTTGCTATTTTCGCTAAGTTTTCAAAGTCTATTTCCATATTGTTTTCAAAATAATTTCTGGCAAGCGCGGTTGTGTTTCGGTTAAATTTAATGTCATTTTTATGTTCTTTTATTCTGGTTTTAATCTTCCTTTTAGTAACGCCTATATATTTAAATTCTTTGTTTTCCTGGTTTTTCATGGGAATTTTGTAGATACCTGCAGTTTCGGTGGGGGGGATCGGATCTTTATCACTTCTTATTAGTTGGAATATATTAGGATTGGGTTTAATAGGAATGTTTACGTTAAATTTACTAGCGGTATTTTTTATTTTGTTTGATGTGCCTTGGTTATAGGGAATGGAAAAAGTGTATTTTGTGGAGGTTTTTTGGGCATCTGGAATATTGTTTAGTTGTTTTATTCGTTTTCTATATAACTGGTTTACTATTGTTTTGGGGTAGCCTGCGTCAATTGTTAATTTATTAATGAAATTTAACTCTTTTTTTTTAATTCGTATTCATCAGAACAAATCAGGATGGCGCGATTAATATAGCTACGTATGGTATTGATTTTGTATCTGTAGGGTGTTTTATTACTAATGATTTCATTGCTTGCTGTGGGCTTCTGGTATACAGTGGTTTTTAAATTATTATTGTTTTTAATGATTTAACGTCTAGGTAGTTAATTTCGCTATTGTTTTCGTGTTCTGCAGTGAATTTAATATTGTTGTCTATTTGGTTTAATTTGTTTAAGATTTCGTTACTATTATGATTATCTTTTATGACTGCAAACACGTCGTCCACGTAGCGCACCCAGAATTTAATTTTATTTCCTAGTTGTTTGGTAATTTGATTTTCAATGAGTCTTAACTTATATTCTGCTATGATACCTGATATGGGGGATCCCATGGGAACACCCATATTTTGTTTATAGACAGTGTTATTAAATTGGAAGTAGCTTTCTTTTAGAATTAAATTACTGGTTGAAATTAGTGTATTTGCAATAGGTGTTTCATATTTTTCTTTAATTGCGTTATTAATGATTTCTGATATTTCATTTATTTCTATGGAGGGGTACAAATTTACAACGTCAAAGCTTACAAGATGATCATTTTGGTTTAAGGTAACTTCTTTTAATTGTTTAATAAAATCTTCCGTTGAGTATAAACTGGACTGGGAGGGGGGTAGTAGTTTGCTATATATTTTGGTCATATATTTTTCTAACGGATATGTGGGCCCTTCTTTTTTGTTAATTTAACAAAAAAGAAGGGCCCATACGTAGCTATATTAATCGCGCCATTTTGATTTGTTCTGATGAATACGAATTAAAAAAAAAGAGTTAAATTTCATTAATAAATTAACAATTGACGCAGGCTACCCCAAAACAATAGTAAACCAGTTATATAGAAAACGAATAAAACAACTAAACAATATTCCAGATGCCCAAAAAACCTCCACAAAATACACTTTTTCCATTCCCTATAACCAAGGCACATCAAACAAAATAAAAAATACCACTAGTAAATTTAACGTAAACATTCCTATTAAACCCAATCCTAATATATTCCAACTAATAAGAAGTGATAAAGATCCGACCCCCCCCCACCGAAACTGCAGGTATCTACAAAATTCCCATGAAAAACCAGGAAAACAAAGAATTTAAATATATAGGCGTTACTAAAAGGAAGATTAAAACATAAAAATGATATTAAATTTAACCGTAACACAACCGCGCTTGCCAGAAATTATTTTGAAAACAATATGGAAATAGACTTTGAAAACGTAGCGAAAATAGCAAACTACAATAACCCAACCTACGCGTATATCCGTGAGAGCATCGAAATCGCGCATCAAAATAATGAGATAGGAGAGATATGGCGTCACCTACTTAAAAGAGAAGAACATCAAACACAAGACCGCCAGCCACGGAGTGCGAACGTCACCGATGAAGGAGGGGGTCCCCCCCTTCCGAAAAGAGCTCTTCTGCCATAAATGAAGTAAAATTTTAAGGTATTTATATTTATTATATGTCATTCCTATTCATTTTAATGCAAAAATTCTTTATTTATATGCCGTTAATATAATATGCCACTTTATTTATATATGCCGCTCTTTTTCACTTTACTAAAATTCTCAAAATTTCTCGATTTGTCAATATTTACCATTCTAAATAAGACTGATTTTTTCTACAGGAAAGATTGAAGAATACTGATCAAAGAATCAATTGAATTCAGAGTAGAAGTTTTAATACTCATAGACAAGCAGCCAATCAGATGAATATTAAAGATTTTTAATGTTATTAAATAACTATCTGTATGGACATAAATTGTATGCTTATTATTAAAGATACACAATATATATAAAATTACTATTCAAAATGTGTTTATACAGTTTTTAAGAAATGTTATATAATATTCAATATATGATATGTATGTAATTAGTACCCAGTCATGCATTAATATTATGATTTTTCTCACTTTTTATAATAAATCTTTTTTTTAATTAATTGTTGTCTTAAAAAAAAGTATAATACATTTACTAACTTAAGAAACTTTATTAATTAGTATTTTCATATAAATTTTGCTTAGGAGTCATTAAATTTTTAGTAATCAAAGTATTATTAAAATTTCGATTATAAGTTTTTTCATTTATACATTATTTTACACCAGTCCCTTCAAAGACATACAAACGGTGCTTTACAATAATATTATACATTTTAGAACTTTGTCTGCACACCAAAACCAGGGTTCCCACTCTTAAAAAGGAAAAAAATTCAAGGACTTTTCAAGGCCTATTTGAAAATTTTCAAGGACTAGGGGAAAATCGCAGAACACTAGGCATATACACAAAACTTTAGTAACTACTTTCATTAGTAATATTTTTTTTATAATTAGAATAACTTTGCCTGTTTCACAATACATTTTTGATGGATTGACCAAATTAACTTTTACAAGAGTCAAAAAATGATTAGTTTTGAAACGATTAGTTTAGATTTGGAATCATTATGATTATTCCAAAGTTTTTAGGTTTGAGTCCTGGTCTGATCACTTTCTGCTCAAAATTAATGACCAGTCCATCAAACAGGTATGAGACTGGCAAAAAAAATAATAATAAGTTGAAACTATATGCAAAAGCAAGACAATGAAATAAGAATCTTATGACAAAATCATTATATTAGACAATGGCGTGTGCATGTGGAGATGGAGATAGTTTAGCCTTCACAGAATTTGTGCTAAGTCCGTCTATTGGAGTGGACAATTCAAGGATTTTCAAGGACTTTGCACAAAATTCAAGTACTTTCAAGGGCCCTTGAAAAAGAAAATGAAATTCAAGTACTTCTTAAGGACATTCAAGGACCGTGGGAACCCTGAAAACATGCCATAAATACAGAATTTAGCTGTTCAATCTTTTTGTATGTTGAAAATAGTATACTCAACAGACAGAGACACATAACTGACTTAAAACAATTTTTCTGTAGTAACCACTAATAGATATGAAAGGACATCTATAAAGAGTTAATATCAGGCATGAGAGTGCAGAAAATTGAAAAAAAAAAAAAAAAAGAGGAAACACGCGTGTTCATAAAATTTATTTCAAATGAAAAATAATGCACACAGGGAAAAAACTATACAAAATATTTTAAAAGTGACAAATTAAACTAAAAGAATAATGAACATCAACACAATAAAACGTGTGTAAAAAAAAAAAAAAAAAAAAAAAAATTAGCTAGCAATCAACATTTAATCATTGATTGGTGGTGGAAAATGGGAAAGGAGGGGTAAAAAGTAGTTCATGAGTGAGAAATATTAAACACAATTCTACTTCTTTATGGGTTCTAGAAATCATAAAGCAAGTTTAAGATTAATATTGATATTTTTGTTGTGGATGGATAACTATTCAAAAATAAAAGGCTTCCCACAGAATGTTTGATTGGCAATGGTTAGAGATGAAAAAAAAAAAAGGGGGGGGGGGGGAGGGAGCAGTAAAAAAAAAATTACATGAGTGAAAAATATTGAATAATTCTGTACTTTTATGTTATAGAATCTGATAAAGCACGTTTAAAATGAATACTGACACTTATATTTTGGATGGAGAAAGATTGAGAATCTAAAGTCTTTCGTGGAACTTTTGAACACTGATCGTTATTGGAATTTGATAAAAAAAGAAAAAAAAAAAGCAGAAAAACAGAAATCGCATAAAAGCGGAAAATCGCAGATCCGCGGAAGAATCTCATGCCTGTAATATGGAGATTTTTAAGAAAACTAATAGTTGTCAGGGGTCACTCGAGAGGTAAAACTGGGTATGTTAAAGGACACCCCACAAACAGTTTTTTATCCTAAAAAAGGACCTTTCACAAAATTTTTCCTCTTAAAAACAGACCTTTGATAAATCTCTTTCATTTCGAAAACTAATTTTCTGTGGAGCGAACAGGCTTTCTGAGTAATTGGACATGCTTTGCAGTATTTCCCTGGAAAGCTAATATTCTTTTTCTAATTTATAAAAAAAGGTTTTCTGTGCATATATTTGTAAATTTTGTTCTATAAAAGTGAACCCTCATTGTCTAAAACAAAACATTATTTTAATTGTAATTTTAGTTTTGGAAATATATACTTTTTTCACAATTTTACAAAAAGAGTACCCTAGCTGAAAAGTTTAAAAGAACTTGCCGCCCCCTCGGCTTTACTCTTGGTATGCCACTGTACTGAAAACTACTGCAGAAATATAGTGATAAGGCTAGAAATATTTGACATCCTCCATCTCCCATAAGAATTAAGTTTCTGAAAATTCTCACCTTACCTTAATTATGAACTACGAGGAAAAATTTTGCTGAATTTGAAGCTTTGGTAGGAAACCTTTGCAGATATCCAATAATAAGACTAAAAAAATTTAACATCACCTTAAGGGTTAAATTTTTATTAGTGAGCTCCACATCATGAAAGAACTTACTATTTACAGTCGGCAGCAAAAATATACAAGCACTAGCAAAAATTCTTATATAAAAAAAGTACACTAATACTGTTTTGTTAAATAAATCCCTGTCAAATCATGTTCTTAGTCTAAGAACATGATTTGACAAGGATTTATTTAACAAAACAGTATCAAGAGTACTTTTTTTATATTGGAATTTTTGCTAACCATCTTTAAAGTTAGAAATGAAGGTTTAACAGGGTTCCCACTCTTAAAAAAGAAAAAAATTCAAGGACTTTTCAAGGCCTATTTGAAATTTTTCAAGCACTAGGGGAAAATCGCAGAACGCTAGGCATATACTCAAAACTTTAGTAACTACTTTCATTAGTAATATTTTTTTTTTATAATTAGAATAACTTTGCCTGTTTTCACAATACATTTTTGATGTATTGACCACATTAACTTTTACAAGAGTCAAAAAACGATAAGTTCAAGATTTGGAATCATTATGATTATCCTAAAGTTTTTACAGGGTTCCCACTCTTAAAAAAGAAAAAAATTCAAGGACTTTTCAAGGCCTATTTGAAAATTTTCAAGGACTAGGGGATAATCGCAGAACGCTAGGCATATACACAAAACTTTAGTAACTACTTTCATTAGTAATATTTTTTTTTATAATTAGAATAACTTTGCCTGTTTTCACAATACATTTTTGATGGATTGACCAAATTAACTTTCACAAGAGTAAAAAAACGATTCGTTCAAGATTTGGAATCATTGATTATAATTATTCCAAAGTTTTTAGGTTTGAGTCCTGGTCTAGTCACTTTCTGCTCAAAATTAATGACCAGTCCATCAAACAGGTATGAGACTGGCAAAAAAAAAAAAAGTTAAAACAATATGCAAAAGCAAGACAATGAAATAAGAATTTTATGACTAAATTATGACAAAATTTTAGACAATGGTGTGCAGTGCGCATGTGGAGATGGAGATAGTTTAGCCTTGACAAAATTTGCGCTAAGCCTGTCTATTGGAGAGGAAAATTCAAGGATTTTCAAGGACTTTGCACAAAATTCAAGTACTTTCAAGGGCCCTTGAAAAAAAAAAAATGAAATTCAAGTACTTCTTAAGGACTTTCAAGGACCGTGGGAACCCTGTTTTAGGTTTGAGTCCTGGTCTAGTCACTTTCTGATCAAAATTAATGACCAGTCCATCAAACATTTATGAGACTGGCAAAAAAAAAAAAAAAAAAAAAAAATAATAATAATAATAAAATAATAATAATAAAGCAAGACAATGAAATAAGAATTTTATGACAAAAACATTATATTAGACAATGGCGTGCGCATGTGGAGATGGAGATAGTTTAGCCTTGACAGAATTTGCGCTAAGCCTGTCTATTGGAGTGGAAAATTCAAGGATTTTCAAGGACTTTGCACAAAATTCAAGTACTTTCAAGGGCCATGGAAAAAGAAAATGAAATTCAAGTACTTCTTAAGGACTTCCAAGGGCCGTGGGAACCCTGTTTAATAATGTAAAGTTTCCTCACATCGCTTCAATGACTGTTTCTTGTAAGTTAATTTTTGCTGTAACTTCTTACAACTGGAGAATAAATATTTCTTGTTTTATGAAGTGTTTAACAGTTATGAAATCTGAAATGAACTTACATGCTCCTTTGATAAAGTCCACCTTTCCTCAATAGAATATATTGTTTTATTGATAATGTAAATGGTAAAAAAATTACTTTAAAAGAAATCTCCAGGAAAAAAAAAAAAAAAAAATCCTTTATTGGATTCTACTTTCCTCCCTTTTATTATTGAAAACTCTTGAATAATCTGAAATGATAATGGTAAATAATATTAAGTGCAATGTTAAAGTGCGACTATCAATATAATGACAAAATTTAAAAATGTGTCTTGCTTCACTATGGTCAATATGGAAGATTTTTATTATATATATATATATATATATATATATAAATAAATAAGAAAAAAAATATATTTACAAGTACATAAAATATAGGGTGTACAAAATGTATCTTAATACTTTATTTTTTTAATGTATTGTAAAATAATTCAGGGTTCATGGGAAAAAAAAATTCTCCGAGTTTTCCCTGAGTTCCCAGACAATTTTCAAGATAATATTAGTGACATATTAGAAGAAACGCTCCTCTAGACAGGACAAAATACACAGCTACTTCCACTGTATAGTGTCATATTACTGTCGACCATGATAGAAATTCTGGTAGAAATCATTGTTTACGTGCGTATTTTCACAATACTTAATAACTGAATTTTGATACAAAGCTAAACAAGAAGAATATAACTTGAGAGAAAGAAAATTTGTTTTTCTAGGTTTTACAACTGATTTTCCCTAACTTTTTTTTAACAAATTCCAAATTCCCCGAGTATTCCTTGTTTTCGAGGTTTTCCCAGATGAGTATGAATCCTCTAATTAGAGCTAAGTAATGTTTTTGATACCGATGAACTGAAAAAGCTAATTACAGGGATCAAACTAAAAAAAATTCAAAGAATTTTTCAAATTTAAGTAGGTGATCAAATTATTAGAATTTATTTTCACATTTTTTCGATTTTCTAAAAAAAAATGCTGGACGAAATGGCTTGGAACCTGATAAATGCAAAGAACATTTAAAAATTAAGATTTTCCACTGTCGATTTATTGGATCATATTGTATAATGAAAAGCTATAAATGACTTGTAACTTTAACACACTGTTGCACATGCTATGTACAATATTTATATATTTTGTTGTGAATATTGTGCAATTATTTAGGCAGATATTATATATATATATATTTTTTTTTTCAAAAATTAATATTTTTTGGCAAGTCTTTTGCTTATAACTACAATGGATTTCTATAAAGTTTTACAAAATTTGCAGAAAAATTGATGATACATTATTCTGAAACATAAAATTCACACGTGTAACATTTGCTGAGATATGAGTATTTATATTATTGCATTATTTAAAGTAAATACAGTAGAGAGAAAGAAATCCGCTGACCTAAAATCTGCCAAAGTCTGAAATCCACACAGCTTGTCAGATACAGACAATGAAATTCACTATTAATAAGTTACAAAACTGCAAATCAGAATTTTTGAAAAATATCTTGAATACAGATTTTTTGTTTGCATTTTATGATTACGAAAAAGAAAAACAAAATAATAATAATAATTTAATTTAAAAGCTAAGTATTTCATACCTACTTATTAGTAGGGATGAAACGGATAGTGATTTTGCCGGATATCGGATATCCGGAGCTCTTCTGCCTGCCAGATACGGATATCCGGCATTATTATTATTTTTTTTTGTGTTTCTTTTCTTTTTCTTTATTTTAAAACAATAAAATATAAACATATTTCATATACTATTCTTTTAAAAACATTTTAAATATAATTTATTCAAACATACTTATTTAATATTCTATTTATTTGTGCAATATTGCTAAGAAGAATAAAATTTTAAGCCTAACATACTCATTCCTACACTTGCAATTTTTGGTGAAAAGCACTATCACAAAAAGATAGGTTTTGTTCAGAATTATAAAACTAAAACTTATTATTTACATATTTTTTACAATACTATCATTAAAAAAATGAAATAAAATATTTTACTAATATAATCACAGTTGAAGGGTTATTTTCACATGAAAACTAATATGTTATGGACATCACAAAACTTTCTTCTACATAATTCTATATAACAGCGCCACTTACGGTTTAAATCGTATAAAAGTTTAACCATAGCTTCTCACAATAAATATTTTACAAAAGGTGTTTATGCAATTTTAATCAACAGATCCTGAGATATACTCTTGTGAAGAATCATAATAGAAGCTCCACCTGTCGGCTGATATACACATAAATAAGGTCAACATTTGCTGTCATAATGGTTGTCTTATATATCAAGTTTCATGCACATTTGTCATAGAAGTTGGGATTAACTTAGCCTATTCTTTGGGTAAATTGTAGTGCAGTATTGCCACCTGTTGGCCGATATACACCTAAAATAAATCGCAATAGTGTTTCACAATGGCTGGTTCTCTCACATACCAAGTTCTATGCAATTATACACAATAGAATAAGAGATATAGCCTTCCCCTTTTAGGGGAAAATTTCGGTATTGCAGAGCCACCTACTGGCCAACATGCACCCAAACTGAACCAGCATAATTTCTCATAATGCCTTTCCAACATGAAGTTTTGTGTAGTTACATGAAATAGAACCTAAAATATAGCCTTCCCTAAATTGCAGAAAGCACTGTATAGCAGCACCACCTGTAGAGCGACTGGCACCAAAATTTGATAGGCACTAATATATGCCAAGTTACATGTACATATATATTTATATGAAATTCTGTGCAGTAGTTTTTGAGATATAGCCTTCCTCTAAGTTGCAGAAATCGCAGTATGGCAGCACCACCTGTTGAGCGATTTGCACCAAAAGTTGGTAGGCACTGATTTATGTCATGGTGCAACTACACATAAATTTATATGTAATTGTAGTACGCAGTAGTTCCGGAGGTACAGTTGAACAGAATTTTTGTCACACACACAGACATTTTTTTAAAATTGGTCAAACCAGGTTCTGGACTTCTTAAAATGTGTAAATCCATCAAAAACCAGAAGCTGAAAATTTTTATGAATCCAATACTTTCTTTTGAGACATTTATAAGAAAACATAAAAGAAAGAAGAAAAAAATAAATAAATAAACTAAAAGCTTCAAACTAGTATGTAATGGCCATCACAAAACTTTCTTAAATATCTATCTATATAACAACGCTACATGCTGTTTAACATGCAGATGAAACATAATCATAGCTGCTTACAATCAAGATTTTAGATATTGAGTTTAGTGCAATTTTAATCAAAAAATTTTGAGCTATGTGGAGAATCACAGAAGGTGAGGAACAGCTGCGCCACCTGTTGGTCGATATATACCCAAATTAAGCCAACTTTTATTCTCATATTATTTTGTTTATCTCTTAAATTTTATAGATGTTGAGATTTAGCCTTCCTATTCACAGAGTAAATTGCAATATAATATAGCCACCTATCGACCAATATGCACCAAAATTGAATCAACATGATGTTTTATAAAAATAACCCTTTCCCATACTAAATTTTTAGCAAATACACGAATGAATCTCGGATATAACTTCCCCATTTACGGGAAAATTGCAGCATAGCAGCATCACTTATTGGCCGTTATGTACAGAAATTGAATGAACATGTTTCATAAAATAGCCCTCCCTGTGACACACTTTGTTTATTTTTTTAATTATACACAGTATAAACTGAGATATAGTCTTCCTTTAAATGGGAGAAATCACAGTATAGCAGCGCCATTTGTTGAGTTATTTGCACCAAAAGTTGATGGGCCCTTTTTTTTTTTGTTGGTAAGATGCAACTATGTATAAATTTATATGAAATTCTGTGCATTAACTCTTGAACTGCACAAAATTTTTGTCAGATAGACATTTTCCAAAAATGGTCAAATTGTGTTTTGGTTCCCTCAAAATGCGTAAATCCACCGAAAACTGGAAGTTGAAAATTTTCACGAATCCAATACTTCCTTCTATTTAATATAGAAGAAAGTAATAATTCAAAATGAATTTACACTTTTTACTTATTTTATATTTTTATATTCTGTACAGATAAGAAAGAAAATTTTACATTAGTTATTAAAATTCTTTAAGTGAAGTTTTTCTGCAGTACAAAATCAAAAACTAAATAACTGATTCTTTTTTTTTTCTTATGAACAAAATGAAAGTGAAAGTACAGACTTTCTAAAAATTTAAATATGTACTTTTATTTGAAGTAATTTTAATTTTTTGGGATATATTTATGCAACGCAACAGGGAATTCTAAATTCAGGTGCTTTAGTAAGATATTCCATTAAAAATGGAAATTTATATAAATTGGAAGGTTTTTAAAAAATCCAAATCGAATAGATAGATGGAGCAAGTAATGCCAGGTTTCTGCTAGTATAAATATATGGTCACAAAAACAACAGCTTTATTGTGTATGGAAAATTGGATTGTAAATAAACAGGTTCTAGTCAACAAATGCACATTATTTCTTAAAACAATCTAACAACTTTAACATATAAGACTAACAATATCACTAAAAAATCTAACAACATATTAGCAAAAGACATGAAAACAGAGTTATATATACACTGTAGTGTTGATTCTAGAACAAAAGGGCCGCTGGGGGGAACTCGATAAAAGGGCACTTTAATACTCTCAAAAGGGGCACTATAGCACTATAATATTCTCAATAATTCAAAAAGGGCACTATAACATCTTAATAATATATCACTTACAAAATGTAGCCCCCCCCCCCCCAAAAAAAAAAAAAAAAAAAAAAAAAAAAAACTTAATTTTTTTTTTTTTTTTATAGCAGCAATGTATCCAAGGTATAAATAAATAAAATAAAGAAATTTAAAAAAAAGAAAAGAAAAATCAGATAAAAAAAAAAAAAAAAAAAAAAAGCTTGTACAAATAATATTATATTATAGAATGCACAAAGACAAAATCAGATTTTTATGAGAAACAATTTTGAAATTTTTTTTACATTTTTGAATGAAATATATCACTTACAAAATGTAGCCCCAAATTTTTAGTTACTATTTGGTATACTGAATATTCATTATTCAGTAATAATCAAACATTTAGTGCATGCCTATTCAAAAGAAACTTGTTTAATTACAAGAACAAGACAGTTGATGTGAAAATAATTTCAATGCTATACTTTAAACAGATACAAAAATTGAATTTTTTTAAACAAAATCTTAAATTTTTGGAGTAACAATAAAGTCAAAATAATGGACAATTTTAATAGTTTGGATGTTAGAAAATGTAGTAAAACTGAATCTACAATAAAATAATTGAAATTGTACAACATTAAATTCAAGTTTAGTGCAAACTAACAGCCATGAACTTTTCTGAAACTTTTTTTTTCTTTCTTTAAGATTATTGCTAAATATACCTCAAAAATCGAGAGTTTCTCGTAGAGGAGAGGGGGGGGGGGGGGGGGGAGGTAGAATTACGTTTTTGCCGTTAATTAAATAAATATGCTATTTTTCCCGTATTTGACAGAATTCCCGATATTTTTACGACCGATTGCCAAAATTTTTAATTACGAGGTGTGGCTATTAAATAACGAGACTGTTGCTGCTACAGATGAACTACATATGCGCCTAATGCGAACGACCGACAGCTGTGCAGCGTAAAGCCTTCTCTTTCGATTGCAGCTCTTCCCGTGTTTGTAGAGAAATTAGTCTGGCCGTAACCTTCGTTTGTGTAAGAGGTGTTTGTTTCGTTTTGCCGAAAAGTGTAAAAGTAGAGCAACGAATTGTCGTGAAATTCCACTTGAAACTTGGTAAAATCGCTAGTGAAACTTATCTTTTATTAAAACAAGTTTATGGCGATTAATGTTTATCACGTGTGCGAGTTTATGAGTGGTTCAACCATTTCCAAGATGGCTGAAAAGACTTTGGAGATGATGACCGAAATTCAAAGCGATGATGATCCTTTTTTTTCGACATTCATGGTATTGTGTACCTTCACTGGGTTCCTGAATGTCAAACTATTAATCAACATTACTATCTTGAGGTGCTTGCTCAACTCCGTGAAGAGATAAGGGAAAAACGACCCGAATTGTGGAAGAACAAGTCATGGGTTCTCCATCAAGACAACGCGTCGGCTCACACGCCATTGTCTCTCAAGGCGTTTCTAGCCAAATACAATATCCCAGTTTTAGACCACCCGCCTTAATCGCCTAACCTGGCTCCATGTGACTTTTATCCGTTCCCTAAATTTAAATCTGCATTAAAAGGAACAAGATTTGAGTCAGTTAAAGCTGTGAAATAAAAAGCGGCACGCCTCATGCAGGAGCTCACAGGACAAGACTTCCAGCACTGTTTCGAACAATGCAAAATTCGCATGGAGCATTGTAGGGATAGAGGAAGGGTGTATATTGAAGATGATAATAACTAAATATGTATAAATTTAAAATAAAATGTTTTAAAGCAATAGTCTCGTTATTTAATAGCCACACCTCGTATTTCACTGCAAATTTACAAAATCTACTTTTAATAGCAAATAATTGCTAATAATATACTATAATTTTGAAACTAATTGATAAAATTCACTCTTCTTTCAACGATGATTCCTAAAATTCGCGATATTTTTGCGGTTAATTATATCGAAAATGGGGTTAATTATTAAAGAAATATACAATTATCTGGCTGCTAATCGATGAAATTTGAGCCCTTTTTAAAGTTACATCCCCCAAATACCAAACTTTGCTGTTAATCTATGAAATACGCACTTTTTTCAAAACCTAATCCAGAAATATGTGAAAATTTACAGATGAATTAAAAAACACCGGATTATTTCACAGCTAATTGTCAAAAATTACGTTTACTCGGAACTAAATTATTTTTTTCTCCTAATAGGTAAAAAATTGCGCATTTTTTTTCAAAGCAGATTTCTGAAATACGCGATTATTATGCGGCCGATTGTCAAAACACGCTATTATTTAGCTACTAATCTATGAAAAATGCGTTCTTCTGAAAGCTGAATCTTAAATACTCAACTATTTTGCCACTAATCAATGAAATTTGCATTTTTTATTTATTTATTTATTTTTCTAAGCGGAATCTCGGAAATCTGGAATAATTTTGAAGTAGATTTCGCAAATACGGGATCGCTTACCCACTAATAATAAAAAAAATTTACGTTTTATATGCTATCATTTGGCTGCTAGCCAATAAAGTTTTTTTTCCTCTAGTTGATTTCAGTAAATTGCGATACATTATTAGCCGATAATGGAAACACGCAATCATTTCGCCGCTAATTAACAAAATTTATGTTTAATCGCAATTAATCACTGAAAAAGGCTTTTGATGCTAATCAATGCATTTCTTGCTTTTTTCAAACAGGATTTGCATTATACGTATGATTTTGTGGCTTTTTATAGAAATACGGAATTATTTTACAGCTAGTTTTTAAAATTACGTAATCGTAAACTAATTGCTAAAATAGATGTTATTTTTCTAAAAATGTGTAATTATTTAGTCATAAATCAGCTTTTTTTTTTTTTTTTTTTTTTTAATTTGATTACTGAAATGTCATTTTTTGCGGCTGATTTATAAAATACGCAATTTTCTTGACAAATCCATTTTAAATCCGACGATTTTTGTGAAAGTCCCATTTTCAGATATGAAAATTTCTTAGAATCACCCACGCACTATAAAAACTAAGTTATCGCATATTCAGTTATCCCAACAAAAAGCACAGAAAATATTCATTTTCTTTCTCCAACGGTAGATACTTGGTACGATAAAGTTTGAAATTTTCCATGATTTTCTCAGAAACTTTGTATATTAAAACACTTAAGAAAGTTTCCTATTACAGAGGACAATTCCTCCGTTAAAGTCTGACTAAATACTGTTTTCTCCAAAACTCACGTGATTACGGCCTAAGACACTTTAGAAAGTCTCCCACGGAAGATAGCTCTTCCTGGTCTTAGATTCCTTGTGTTGTCAATCGTACTTAAAGTTCAGTAGCTTTGAATCCATTATTTTTATCAATAAATAATTAAAATAAACAATTTTTTTCCTTAGAAAGTATTATTTTTAAGCGACTTATTAAGCATTAAGATAACCCATGAAGATAATCAATCATAGCATTCCGTTTCTTTCTTCCCCCCTTTCAACTTGCGGTTTTAATTAAGCACACTCTCAGCTAATGTAAACAAATACTTGTTCCTGTTCTGAGTCAGCAATATTTCGATTACGCAATGCCTAGCACTAGAATTTTTTTTTTTTTTTTTAACTATTTATTTATGAGTATTGTACGATGAAGCGTGTGGTTCCTCAGCTAGATTGTAAAAGTTAGTTTTGTTATTTTTTTTTTTTTTTTTCAAAAGGAGTTGAAGGACTTTCATAGACAAAAAATAAAATTAAAAGAATAATGTTTATGCGGCAACTGTTGAAAATGCAAAATCAAAAGTTGATAAGGATTGGATCGCGATATGTGTGCAAGGCAAAAAAGAAAAGAAAAAAAGAATAGTAGTTTTTTTTGTTTTTTTTTTTCAGTGTCTGCCACTATTCAGTTTTTTGTATTCAATAAAATATATTTAGCTAGGTGGTCAAGGAGCATAAAAAAGGGAGCATTTGCGGAGCATAAAGAATAACTCGCGGAGTTTTTAAATTTATTCGGAGAAACTTCGCAGAAATCGGAGCAGTTGGGAACCCTGTGAAAAATACAAATAAGGGCCGCCGGGTGCTAAAAATGAGTTAGTAACGGCCGCCGGGCACTAGAAATAAGTTAGTAAGGGCCGCGGGCCGCAAAAATGTGTTAGCAATGGGCCGCCGGGCGCTGCGCCCTGCTAAATCGGCCTAGAGTCAACACTACACTGCAACTGCAGAGAATAAATATCATTTGTTCAAGAACAACAATGAACAGCTCTTTTTATTGTTATGGGAAAGATTAGGGGGAATGTTATAGATCACTCTGGAAAAAAAACCTAGCTAACTCTGTACAAAATTAAAATAGGGCTTCTATATTTCTTAGACCTGAAGCAACTTTTGGCTAAATTTGTTTGCTAATGAGTCCAAAATCGATTTTCGCAGAAGCCAACTTAAAAAAAAAATCCTTTACAAGCTACAACTGATCTAAAAAAATTAAAAAATTGTCGCAAAATTTTCATCTGATGGGAGTTTAAGCTTGAATTTTCTCCTTCGGATATCCGTATTCAGTGTGCTGATATCCGGTACCTCGCCGGATACTTAAAACTCTGCCGGACAGGTCAGATACCGGATATCCGTTTCATCCCTACTTATTAGTAATGTTGAATAGTCTATACAACTGCAGTTAAACTTCTTTCATTTCATATATTATTTTTTTAAGATGTTAATTATATATAAATAATAATATTAATTATATGCATACCTATTCAATTATAATTTATCTATATACAAAATTCCGGTTTGAAAAAAATAAAACTTAAGCATTACACCCACGTGTTTTATTATATATAAATTATAAAAAATTACAGAAGATTTGGTATTTTGTTAATCTAGAATTGGTCTTCTTCTTCTGGGGAAAATGGGTGTTTAGCTCGAAGATGATGATAAACTTTTACGAGTTTCGTAGCTGTATTAAGTCCTAGACGATTACGCAGTTTGTTCCAAACTAATCCAAATGTAGAGAAATATCTCTCAATTGATGCAGATGAAGCTGGTGCTTAGTGTAAACCAAAAAAAAAAAACTTATCCAGGAGGAAATTTTGAATATATAGTAAATTATGAAAAAACCCACTTTCTGGGATTTTCCAACTGGGCCCGCCCGAAAAAACCGGGCCCACTTTGGCGAACCCTGATACAAACACTATGATTCAGGGTTCCCACTCAATTTCAAAAGTAAAATTCCCTGACTTTTCCCACTTTATTTTTATAAAATTCTAGGTCACAAAATTTGGTCCACTACATAAAAAAAAACTTGTGATATATATATAATAAAAATACATATCTGACAACTTAAAAGATAATATTGTACATTTAAAACTACGTGCTAAAAAAGCATTTTTCTAGGTTTTTGGGCAATATTTGGAATTTTTCCCGATTTTATTTTACTAATTTCAAATTCCATGACTTTTCCAAGTTCTCTCTGATGCATGGGAACCCTGCAATTTTACTATTGTAGATGGAATCACATCACCGCAGCCAAGTAACATTTAAAAAAAAAAAAGTGAAAATAACAAAAAAGCTATAGTATAAAGACTTATTATTAGCTTTAGAAAATAAGGTTTAATTAATCCATTTAAAATACATTACTTTAAAAATTCCATATACTTTAAATATTTTATACAGTATAATTTTGTTTTTTTACTCACCTCCTACCCATAAGTTCTTTGCCATTTAATTCGAAAACAGCATCATCAGCATCTCTAAAATCCTCAAATTCCTAATTGAAATGTAAATTAAATAAAACAATAGTGTCAAAATGGTAAAAATTTTGTATGATATTTTTACAAAAATTTTGGGGGAAAATAAGAACATTTAAACAGATATGGCTATTTTTATAATCTCACATTGAAAAGTTCATAGCTTCAATAAAAAAGCAAAGCCAGAAATGAGCTCAGCAACTTTATATATATATATATTTATTTATAGAAAAAAATTAACTATGGTATTGGACAAGACCCTCAGATTTCAATTTCAAAAAAGAAACATTTTACTATCTAATTATTATATTAAAACTCAAACCAAATTTGTAGATAGATAGTGACATGAAATATACGCTGCACCAATAGGGCAGACCAAAATATATAATAAACAATTATACTTTAACTTATATAAATTTAATAAAAATGAAGCATATTTAATTAATTAAAATACTACAAAAACCTTACTTCATTATTAAAAATGAAGCAATGAAGTAAGGTTTAAAAATGTGTCTTGTCCTCGAGCATGAAAAATTATCTTTTTTTTGAGTGTCAGAGTGAGGTAATGATTAATTATTTTCACAGAAATTCTGTACTCTAAATGATGCTACAATTCTTCATAAAAGGGCAATAACTCAAAATAATTTTTATAAAGCAAAAATGAAAATAATAAAGGATTTCGAAAATTAAATAATAAAAATTAAAAATTGCAACATGAAAACAGATCTTAGTAAATGAGTATTTTCAATCTTTGAAAAAATCTTCGCAATTATTTGTTTATGAATATGTATAAATAAATCTGCATATTCAACTACATAGATGTTATTTTTTTTTTTTTTTTTTTTCTTTTCCTTCTTTCCTTTTTTTTTTTTTTTTTTTTTAACAATTAAACCGTTCCAATATAATTCGATGCAAACCAAACCCAATTTTCTGTACAAATATATATAGATTTTTCTAAAAATTACTTTTGTACTTATTTTGCAGTTGAAAGAAGCAAAATAATTATTATATTACACAGAAAATTCAAGATCAAACAAACAAAATCATTATTATGACCACCGCAACAAGGAAGCGGTCCGAATAGTCTCCACACTACTCGCACCGATGGTCTGAATAGCAACGGCCATAAGGTTTTTGTAGTATAATTCATTATACTTTATTTTGAGAAGTTTGATGTACAAATTTAAAAATAGTTTTGTTTATATTCAAGTAGGCAACTCACAATGACTGCACAACGCCCACACCCCTTTTCGATAAGAATGCTACGAATTCTTCCATAACCTTGCAAGAACTTTTCTAAATCTCTTTCTGTAAAGCCTGTAAAGCGATGATCCCATGATCCAGCAGAGACTCCCACTCTAATAACAAAAGACATCTGCAAAAATCAACATACATATTGAAAAAGACCAAAAATTATTAAAAAAGTAAATACAAATTAACCATTCTATATGTATATATTATATACATACCACACATACATACATAGAAATTTATTTTTTCTTTGGGGGGGATAATTACCTTTTTATCTTACACACACTAGCTCACCCGTCCAGCTTCGCTTTCGCACGCGCGCACGGAAACGGTAGTTTCAACTTTCAACAAATGTCAAATTTCAGTTGTTATGTTAAAAATGGATTGAGCAGATCCTTGTCTGTGACTATTACTTTCTTCGATATCACTGGACAACAGCGGCCATGTTTTTTGAGGCGATAGTACACCTGCGATCGAGTTGTGAGAGCTCCGAGGCAGTCACAAATTTCCCCCTCATCGCTCACAACTTTGCGATCAGTTTTGTAAACAAATGTTGCGTTTGGATTGAAACACAGCCAGATTTGTGATTGTTTACCTATTTGTGATCACAATGTTTCAGTCTGGATGTAACTAATAATTTGTCTGTTGTAATAATCATTCTTGAAATGATAATACATAATCCGAAACAAATATTATAATATTTCATTAATCTACAATATGAATTAAATACTATCCAACATAGTGAAACTCTTCTTTACTCGGAAATTATACTTAAAGCTCTCATTGGAATTGGAAGATAAATGTAAGTGTAAAATATGTTACGTTATGGTTTTGTATATTCATGTAAGATTAAATGTTTAACATTGAAATATTATTATGGATTATGCGGAAAATTATAATTGTAACATTTGTATATTTTATAAATGTTAGGCTTATTTAATGTAAATTAAACGTAATATGTCATGTTTCTGTAATTGTTTATTTACAATATAGAATAATATGTTCTATTATTTAATGAGATGACTATGATATTCGTTAAAACTTTACAATCTGGTATGATATCATTTGGATAAATATTCTTCTCGTTGTAAATAAAAGCCCGATTAGTCAATTATTTATTCCATTATCTATTTATTCTGTTTAGGCGAAAAAAAAATAAGAAGATGATGATGTGGCCGCAATATTTCGTAAAACTATAATTCGGTGTAGTAAACCTTAAATATACTTTTTATTGTAAATAACAGTTATTGCATTTGATTGTAAAAGCCTGATTAGTCAATTATTTATTTTATTATATATAAAACTCTATAGCTGAAAATATACAACTTCATTGTTAGTGTTGAAAATGAGTTTTGGAGAATAAAAATATTTTACTGTCAAATAACTATACATGTGCATAATTTATATCTGTAGCTGGTTCATTACATTTAAATTCAGTATTTAACTGTTTGTAAGCTTTAAATGAAAACTTTATGATTAAACACTATAAATTACAAAATCTTATCCATTAAAAATGGAGGAGGAGGGGGAGATATGCTGCTCTCCCTCCCCTTCCTGTTACTTTGTTTATGGTTACATGATTACACAATAAATAGACTTTTTTCCTTCCCCTTCAATACACTTTCTTCACTCCATTTTTTTTTTTTTTTTTTTTTTTAATTATTATTATTATTTCTTTTTTGCTGTGTTTGAATTCACTGCTGCTAGATCTATTTTTTCCCAATTGCTTATTACTTTGTTACTGAATTTTTTCTTCATATACTACATTCATTTTAACTAAATAACTTGATATAGTCAATTGAATACAACACACAAGCATCAAGCAATAACCAATTAGCCTTGAATTAAAGCATTGTAGCCTGAAAGAGAAACATTAATATATTTAATAGCAAAATTTTAAATTTATAGCTTACTAACAGCTAATATTGAATTTAAATATAATGAAATAGCTGCAGCTATTAATTATACATATGCATTATTCTTTGATAAAATATTTTATTTTTCAAAACACAATTACAGCACTAATAGAGAAAGAATGTGGCTTGTACTTTTTCAACTATAAATATATACCATAAATAAAAAAATTGACTAATCAGACAGTTACAGTTAAATGTGGTAGCAGTTATTTACAATAAGAATATTTAAATAACTCGATAAAAGAAATATGAAAATGATGATTTTTAAGATTTTTTGTACAGTTACGAACTAATGATAAAAATGTTCCTTCTGTTTTTTTAAAAAATCAAGTCATCTTTTAAATATGTGTGCTATAAGTTTTAATTTGATGTTCCAAATTGGGAACGTTGGCCTGTAAAAAGGTTAAATTAGCCTAAAATTTATGAACTATATAAATGTTACAATTATAATTTTCTACGTAATCCATAATATTACAAAAAAGTGAACATACAAAACCATTGTATCTATATTTTTATACTTGACATATATCTTCAAATGAGAGCTTTTAGTATCTTTTCCAAGAAACAAAAAACCTTATTGTACCACAAAACTGACGTTAAAAAGTAATACATACAAAACTTTGAATTTACACCATAAAACGCTTTCATTCACAAAAATTGTTTTGGGTTGAAAGAAAACAGGATCTTTTGCCAAGCGTACAAAGTAGGCATGAGTGCTGCAAACAAACACTCATGCCTACTTTATTCGCCTGACGAAGGATCATGTTTTGTTAACATGATTATTATTATTTTTTTTTACCTTAAATTCTGTTTTCACCTTCAGAAAATTCAGAACCATACTACTACTTGTTTTCACAATTTCTAACATTTTATTCAGCTTAAAAATACATTTAAATATTTTTTGTTTTTTAAACTCAAAAGTGAAACATTAATTTTTTAAAAAGTAATACTAATTGAACGGTTATAGATTTTCACAACATGAATACATAATTAATAAATGCATTAAGCAATGAGGAATTATAGAAACAAATTTCTCCATAGAATAACATGAGTTCAGCTTCTTGTCAGCAACTGACTCTCTGATTATCAACTTCGAATTTCCTACATAATATCCATTAACATGTCAGGATAATTTTTTTATACCAACTATATGAAAAATGACAGAGCTGAGAATTTAACTCGGGTACTTAAACAGATATTATATGGGAAATGCTGAGCTGGTATCTGACAGGGTAGCTCAGCGATACATAATAAGCGGAGTGCTCGATTTCAGCTCCCAGCTCTGGCCTTTTTCACGTAGTTGGTATACAAAATTCAATCTTACAAATTTCTCTAAATAAATCATCGTTCATGAATGATTTAAGTAAAGATTACAGGGTCTATCAAAGTTGTGCTATCATTAAACTTTATATGTTTACCCGTTAAATCTGCATTTGCAAATACAGTGACATTGCCAACAGATGTCATGTGGGAAATGCCGAGTTGATAATCAGCCAAGGTGGCTCAGTGGTAGAACATCTGCACTGTAAGTGGGGTGCTCGAGTTTGATTCCCAGCTTGGATATTTTTCACATAGTTTGTACAAAAAAATTCAACCTTACACTTCTATTTCTCTAAATAAATATTCATAGGTCATGAATGATATTTCTAAGTAAAAGTTACATTGTCTATGATTTAAATACCTTATATTTATCCTTTCTTTAAATGAATATATTTCGTCATGTTTATCGCAGCCCTCTTCAGCGTCATTTCGACGCTGATGAGCGCTGCGATAAGCATGCCAAAATATATCCGTTTAAAGAAAGGATAAATATAAGGTATTTAAATTTAAATCATAGAAGTCATTTCGACGCTGAAGAGGGCTGCAATAAGCATGCCGAAATATATCCGTTTAAAGAAAGGATAAATATAAGGTATTTAAATTTAAATCATAAACGATAATCCTGTAATATTATACCTATTACATGGTCTATCAGATTTGTGTCACGATTAATTTTACACTGAAGCATCAGCAGGAAACAGTTGTTGCCTGATTACCGATTTATTGATGTTCTGAAAATGCATCAAAATAGTCGATCAATCATAACATTAAAAGAAAAAAAAAACTTTTTTAAAATGCATAATACCCTAATACAACTGAAATTTGTTAACGTGAATCTCGAGAGGAAAAATTTTTTTTTCATACTATCAATAACCAAACTTCATTTTGGTGGGGATAGTGGAAACAGTTCATGTTAATAAGGTTTGACTACCTAATGCATCGAAAACATAATTAAAATAGCATTTGAAATACGTTAAAATTTTACTAAAAGCAATCTCTTTTTACTTCCTTATACAATGTATAAGAAAATATTGTAATCCTGATTTGCGAAATGCATTTTATATCTGACACTAGCGAGCTTCGCCCGCTAGCGGGTCAGTATTTTTAAATGAATCACTATAATGAATGAATTCTCAAAATTGCATCTTATCACTCATCAACATTACTCTTAAGAAAAGAAAAAAAAAATCGTGATCGGGTAAAAACTGAAACAGAGTCCCCACTGTCTTCAACAGAGTAGACACGTGCGCTGCACGCACATATTCTTTTACCATCCTTATGATTTTTCAAAATTCCATATTTATTATTACTCATAAATTTCATTCTTAAGAAAGAGAATTGCAAAAAAAAAAAAAAAAAAATCATTCAGCTTTGGCTAAAAACTCACACTGGGTCCAAATTGCCTTCGGCTGTGTTACAGCGTCTAGAATAAACAGTGTGGCAATCGCCTATAACCGTGATGTTAAAATGATGCTACAAAAATTAAGCTTACCCAGATGTCGCTGTGATCAAAGCTATTGCTCAAATCGAAGACCTGATTGGCTTTTCCCAGTTTCGTCAGTTTAATCACGTGATCTAAGCATACAATTAACCCATAGGGAGTCTCGGTTTTGTTGTCATGACACTAGCTTCGATTACAATGACATCTGGTGACAGGCTTAATTTTTTTAGTACAATTTTATTCGCCGCTTTCCACACTTTATTCTAGACGCTGTAGTTGCGTAGACCCATGAGCAGCGCGTGCATATTCCTTCACCCTCCTTATGATTTCTCAAAATTCATTTATCATCGGGTAAAAACTCAAACCGGGTCCCCACTGCCTTCGGCAGTGCAGACCCATGTGTGCTGCACGTGCATGTGTTCTTTCTCAAGTCAAACTTTTATTTTTAAGAAAAGAAAACGAAAATAATCCTTTATCATCGAGTAAAAAGTTAGACCGAGTCCCCACTGCCTTCGGCAGCACAGGTTAGGGGATATGCGCGCTGTGCAAATAGGTCCCAATTTTTGCCTAAATCCAATTTTTGCCTGTCAACTATAATATTGACATAGAAAAAATTGTGAAAGCTTTCTTTTTTTTTAAATTATGGGTTTAAGTTTATAAATTTTAATATTCATTAGTAATGAAGCTTATAACTAAACAAAACAAACCACTTTAAAAAAACATTGCCCGCTTGTTCTACCTAGTTAGGATTTTGTTTGTTTTATAATTAGTTTATTCTAACTTTGAATTGAATGTTATAGGGTTCGAGCCCAGGTTTAGCTCAATGGCCTAGCCATTTAGAATTTTCAATGCGGTCTGAAACTTACACAACTTGAGCTAGAATCCCTTAAAAAAGGTCCTCATTAAAGGTACCTCAGTCAGACTCATAGCGTTATTAACACGTTCATTGCCCAGCATGATTCAGCTGAGCTTCTCACTGGGCACAAATTCGATCGTCGGAGATGACATGTAGCAGAGAGCCACAAATGAAAAAATAGAAATTAGAAAATTCCAGAAACTTTTTTTAATCAAATAGTTGTCCTCAGAAAACGCTATGCCCGACAATAATAGGAGTAAAACAAGGAAGTGTCCCACCCTTCATAGATTTGTAAGAATCAGCAAAGCGAGCCTATAAGAAGTATGTATGTGTGTGCTCTATGTTACCAGAAGAGGAAGCAAACTGCCAAATGCCAAGAAGCAAAGAAAAATGTAAAAGAAACACTATATATGCAACCTATTGTTTCTATTGTCCAGAATCGCCTCAAATGTGCTTAGAGTGTTTTAACGAACACCATGTGATATAGTATAATGTAATGTTTCCCTAAATATAAATTAATAAAAAGTACAGCATAATGTGTATATTTTTAGTATTTTTATGTTGTATATCCTTTATTTATATTTCAGTGCTTATTCCATTAATTTCCTTTTAAAAATCTTATTAATGCATTAGTAGTCACATATTGGTCTATTTGCCGCCCACTGATTATAAATTTCCCCAACAGATCACCCCTTAAAAATAAAGTAAGAAAATTCTGTGTAACTAACCTTGAGTGGATGTTCTCTAACATAGTCTGTTTTTAAGTCATTCTTGATATTTTTTGAGCAGTTAAAAACATTTTACTTCTAAAATCGGTATTTGACTGCGATGCGACTATTAACGTTGATTATTTTCCCCCCTACTTCTAGTTTTTCAGAAAGGTTAGAGGTTTGCGGGAAAAGTTTTGCATGAATTAAAGGCAGCTCATCTTTCTCTACTGGCTTTCTTTCGGCTTTCCCTTTATACTAAACAACAGCGGGGAATAGACCGACATGCGACTACTAGCGTTATAAAAAATGACACAATTACTCTCATGCAGTGGTGTCACCAGAAAAAATTCCAGGGGGGGGGGGGGCACAACCTGAAAAAATATTTTTTTTTAATAAAATTCTGATAGCATAG
>OZ005660.1:99289309-99339772 GCA_963930645.1 Salticus scenicus
AATCTATCTATAATAATAAAAGAAGATGTCTGTCTGTCTGAGCATCTATACGTTCAGCCCCTACTGAATGCAGAAGTATAAAATTTGACATATGGGTACTCAGAAGCCTTCCCGAGGGGATAGTGAAAACAGAATTTAAAAATTTTAATTAGTTGCGGAGATATTAATTAAAATGTCAAACCATGTCAATCGAAAAATGAGCTGCGAGATTCAACGGCTAATTGCTTAAAAAAAAAAAAAAAAACATTTTATCAGCAGACGATTTTCTCCGCTGTCTGGAAAGGAAGCAAAACATCTCGAAATCATTAATGTCACATGTTCTTGAAGTGGAATTAAAAATTACAAATTTCAAAATTCTTCAAATTTTCATTTACATTACATTTAAATTAATATTCGGATTACACAGCATATTATAAAGCTACTGTTCAATTTTCATGAAAATACATGAATAAGCAAAAAAATTACATATTTATTGGGAAAAGATTAAGTTTTCTTTTATATTTTGCAGTAATTTGAATTGAGATATGCCGTTGAAATTTCGTAGTATTTGGTTTTAATGCCTGATAATTCGATTGTGAATATTTTTGAAAGAATAGAATTATTAGGGAGGGGGTAAAGGGGCAAAAAAAAAAAAAAGAATGAGTTACAGCGTTTGAAATTGGCATATTTAGGTATTAAGACAGGATAAATCGATTGAGGATATTTTCAAGTGTAAAATGAATTGTAGGAACGGAAGGGGGGGGGACGCTGTTGTAAGTTCTAAAACGGGGCGGCGCCACCAAGCTGGACTTTGTTAAAATCAGAATTTTGAAAGTTCGTAACACGGTGAGCGAACAGGCTGTCTCAGATATTGAAACGAGAATAGGGCGCCGTAGGCGCTACCGAGCGATAATTTACTGCGATTAAATTTTTCAATAAAGTTATTTTCACTATATGTTAGTGAGCTGTTGTAGGACCTGAAACGGGAAAAAGGCGCCACCAAGCGGGAGTTTTGTAAAGTCGGACTTTTCCAGGATCGCGAACCAGCTGGTCGCCGAAGGCGGCTAGTCTATAATAATAAAAGAAGATGTCTGTCTGTCTGTCTGTCTGAGCATCTATACGTTCAGCCCCTACAGAACGCAGAAATATAAAATTTGACATACAGGTGCTCAGAAGCCTTCCCGAGGGGATAGTGAAAACAGAATTTAAAAATTTTAATTAGTTCCGGAGATATTAATTAAAATGTAGACCCATGTCGAATCAAAAAGCGATCTCAATGACTGAGAATTCACCACGATTGCATAAAAATAGATATTTTAACGTAGTTAAAAATCAGAAAAAGTGGAAAATAAATTAGAAAGATTAGTTCGATTGTTACGAATTTCGTACCAAATGAAAGGGGATTTTTTTCCGAATCTAAGAGTGCAAGTGGCTTATCTCTACAGCAATTAGATTTTTTAAAATTAACTAAAGTATGAAATTTAGTTAGCAACAGGCAGAACACTTAATTATTTCATTTATCAAAGATTCTTCAGTGCCAGGTGCTAGACATGCTGGCAGACTATTCTTCCGGTCGGGAAAAATTGCTTTTTGTTTTTCGCCCACGTGACAAAGTACTGGAAATAAAAAAAGCAGTTTTTGAATTTTTTCAATTTAAAATCGATCAAAAGCAGAACTTCGAAATTGCCCGTCATTATGGCTCACCTGTATGCAGTTAAAAAATCTAAAGTATAGCTTTAAAATAAAATAAAATAGACATACAGTCGCCAGAAGTATTCTTCGAGCAACTCCACCTCGTCAGAATTGTTCACGTTCGGTTCGAATAATAAATATTTAGAATTTAAATATATTATTTAAATATTTTATTTTAATAATAAAATATTTATTATTTAAATATTTTATTTTAATAATAAAATATTTATTATTTAATTATTTTATTTGTTTATCGAATCGTTAAAAAAAATATATTATTTGTTTATCGAATCGTTAAAAAAATATTATTTGTTTATCGAATCGTTAAAAAAATATATTCAATATTGGTACAGCATTCATTTAAAAAATGCCCTTATTCAATATTGTAAATTTCTATCTCAGATTTAAAGACATTAACCAATCAACCAATCATGCTAAAGTATCTTAATGTTAGGAGCGTTTTAGTAGAAGGTTGATGCTAGAAGAGATTCAGACAGAATGAAGGAATGAAGGTTTGAGTACAGCTATTTATAAAGAATGAATCCGAGTCAATCAACCAATCAACCAACCTTGAAAAAAAAAAAAAAAAAAAAAAAAATTTTTTTTTTTTTTTTTTTTTTTTTTTTTCAAGGTTGGTTGATTAGTTGATTAACTCTTGCTAACACATATATCATGCTAAAGTATATACACTATCATTGTCCAGCAATACTTATTTGTTTCAGCGTCTATAAATATCTTTACTGCATCCTGTTTCCGTGTTCAGTATCCTGTTTTCAATGCAAATGAGTTATGCAATATCCAGCGATAAATTATTCTATAAAAAGCCTTATCTCATCCTGTTTTCGTAGAAAATGAGTTATGCAATCCTTCAGATTGACTATATAAATATTTTACTCTTTAAATATTTATTATCTAAATATATTATTTGTTTATCGAATCGTTAAAAAAATATATTCAATATTGGTACAGCATTCATTTAAAAAATGTCCTTATTCAATATTGTAAATTTCTATCTCAGAGTCAAAGACATTAGCTATCTCAGTTTCAAAGGCATTAGTATCGTTTCAATATTGAAATATTAATATTATCATCTCAGAGACCCCATTCAAAGTCTCAATTTTTACCCATCCAATATTGGCTTACTACCGTCGCAAAAAAATGGGCCGAACGAAGCGTCAATGACAGAAATCTGCCATGAGACGCTTCGTTCGGCCCATTTTTTTGCCCCCTCCAATTTAAATCTCTAAGGCATCAGTTTATACCAGCGAGATCGATTCCCCACGAAGACTTTGATTTTGGACGGAGGGGTGTCTGTCCAAGAAATAGTCTCAAATCTATCTTCGTGTAGGCGAGGGTCATCATCGTGGTCTCCATCATAGAACAGCAGGGTTCTTTCTATGAAATCCTTTAAGAATTCATCTATGAAGACATCAGAATTCCTCACGATCCGAATTCTGACTGCTTTATGGATGCATGCAGTTGGCACTATAGGATCTAAGATGTCAATCTTAGCAGATTTCATCATGGCCTCAAAACCCATGGTCGACAGCGCATCTCCGAAATGAATCTCTTCTATTGGATACACCCAGGTATTAGCTAAAGAGACAGGTATCCTGAACCTTTTGTAAACGAGGTCCCTCACCTTTAGCTTGGTAGTTTTTTTTACGTATGCACTACCCTTACCCATCAGCTTGGCCACATCAGAGGCCCTGACGAACAAAAGTCCATCCGCAGAGACTACGAATAAGATTTTAGCATCCAGCTGTGGATGTTCAATTGTGAATAGCATGACTTAATGCAACAGAAGTCAAAATGATGCAGGCTCTTAGAGGCAGCTCGTATATATACCCGATTCGCGACCTAATTTTAGCAAGCTTTTTTAGAAAACGTGACCTTCTGATAAAATTCTTCTAGCTGTTGACAGGATATTATGTAAGCCTCGATAAACTTATTTTTAGAATTAATTTGTCGTTTGAGCGGGATCTTGCATAATCTACAGGACGTGCGTAAGAGGATGTGCGTCAGAGGATGTCGATAAGAAATTTAGATAGAAATAGAGATTGCTGCTAGTATAAATACAGGCTGCTGGACGAGACATTTCATTCTGACTGCTTGATATTCTAAAAGCTCCAAAATGATATTTCAAATTTTAGCTGAAGAGTTAAACGTGAAATTTACTTGTTTTTTGACTTTTGACGGTGAAATTTTTATCAAAGGTTCAGACGTAGCTCGCACCATGGGCTATCAAAATCCTTCTGGCGTTTTAAACTTATGCCATCTTACAGTGACTGACATCGCTCCCGAGGGCTTGAGCCTGCCTCCGTCTCTAGCCAAGACACGTATTTTTGGATTGGAAGATGCCAACACGCTGTTGGATATGCATCCAGGCGAATTTCAATCCTTATTTCAGGGGCCTATCGAGATTTTGTCGCCGATAGAGTGTACGTTCAACATCAGAAGGCCCATACGTATCAAGATAGCATCCATTAGCTCTTCCAATGCTACCATGGAGAGTTTTATAGCTGATTTGAAAATATCCATGGACTCTTACCTGCAATCTGTACCGATGGATAGCTATGTCTTCGGAGAGAGGTACGGAGACCTAGAATTGGGGTATTTTCCCAAAAAAATTAAAGTTTTGGTGGGAAACAAACCCTACTTTTATAAATCCTCGTCTTAAGATCAGGACGAGGTGCAAAAAAATGGGTCGAGCGAAGCCTCTCATGACATAAGTCATTGAGGCTTCGCTCGGCCCATTTTTTTGCGATAGATAGAGTGCCAACATTGGATGCGTACCGATTTGAACTTGTAATTTTCAAGGGATATGGCTTAGCTATAAGATAATTTTGATAAAATATCTATAGACAAATTTAAGGTATCTGAATTTAAAAATTTAATCGTTTCATTTAAAATTTACTGTGTAAAATTTAAAATTTTTAAAGACTAAGTGTGGCGGTCATTATAATCTGATCTCTAATTTTTCAAGGGATATGGCTTAGCTATAAGATAAATATGAAACTTGGTAAAATATACAGACTCGATAGCTAAATTTAAGGGATCTGAATTTAAAAATTTAATTTTTTTCATTTAAAATTTGTATGTAAAATTTAAAATTTTTAAAGACTAAGTGTAGCCAAGCCAACATTGAATGCGTACCGATTGTAATTTTCAAGGGATATGGCTTAGCTATAAGATAAATATGAATCTTGGTAAAATATATAGATTCCATAGCTAAATTTAAGGGATCTGAGTTTAAAAATTTAATTTTTTCATTTAAAATTTACATTTTTTATGTAAAATTTAAAATTTTTAAAGGTTAAGTGTAGCCAAGCCAGTTATTATGATCTGATCTCTATAAAAAGATTTTCGAGAAACTATTGACAGGATGCTTGATAAGCGGCTTCGATTAAAATTACAATCAGATCTCTATAAAAAGATTTTTCGAGAAGTGTTGACAGGATATTATGTAAGCCTTTCCTCAGGATGCAGGAAGCCCGGTTATAATCAGATCGATAAAAATTGTCCGAGAGACAGGATATTATGCAAGCCTTTCCTCTTGATAAGCGGTTCGTAGAAATTTACTATCAGATCCTGTCCGGGTATATATACGAGTGTCCAGCGAGAGCTCTTCAATTGCTAGTCGATCTCTCTACTAGCTGCTTAGATACATTAGCTCTCTGTCAGTCATGTTTTTTCATGTAAAAAATTATGCTTATGGCGTTGCCTTTAAATGCCTAATGGCCACTGATGGCACCCTGTTTGTCCGGGCTGAGGACCTGGCTATTTATTCGAGGCACCCTCTAAATCTAAAATTTGCCGAAAAATATGCAGGCCTCACCGTCCGAGATGTGATGGACCCTAAAATCGATTTACCTAAATGGCTCGCTAAGACGAGAATCTTCTCCATTAGCGAAGCCAAACATCATTTGAAAGGGTTCATGGGCGAACAGGAATTTGATGAAATGTTCGATGGTTCGGCCATGGTGAAATACCAGGCTAACATGAAGCTCAGCTTCGTGAAAGCCATTGGTGTTCGATTTGTTGAAAGGTCCCGTACCAAGTTCGAAGACTTCCTTGCCGCATACCAACTACAGGTGAGGAAATTTTTTGAGCTTGAGTATGAGGACTATGACTTATACAAATCTCAAATGACCGGACCGTTGAAGATGACCATCAGTAGGTTATCTAATGAGCAATCCATAGAGAGCTTATGTTGATCTTTCAAATGAGAGTAAAAAAATGGGTCGAACGAGGTGTCTCATGGCAGAATTTCTGTCTTTGACACCTCGTTCGGCCCATTTTTTTGCGATAGATATAGTGCCAACATTGGACGGGTTTAATTTGAGACTTTGATATTAAATTTATAAAAAAATCTATTTAAGCTAGTATCGAAGAGATTATCAGGATAGCATGAAGACTATTTAAACGTATAAACTATATTAAGCCAATATTGTAGAAATAAAATTTAAGACTCTGGAAAACGAGATAAAATGGTATCAATTTAAATGTATAGATAAAAATAACTAAGCCAACAGAGACATGACTGGACAATGACGGTTTGGATACGTAAGCGAGTTTATCTCTCTATATATATAGATGGGATGAAGCCACGCCCACAAGAAATCCAACGACCTTGAAAAAAAAAAAAAAAAAAAAAAAAAAAAAAAAATTTTTTTTTTTTTTCGTGTGACCTTGAACACATCTTCAAGGACGGAGCAGAATCTATAACTTAACGGAACTAACCTCATTTATTGAACATTAGTTTTTTTCGTGCATCCTATATATAGGATGGCTAGCGTACCCACATCTCATTTTGTCTGCCAACAACAGTCATCTAGTTATCTGTAAAATATTTTGAATTTGTAATTTTCAAGGGATATGGCTTCTCTATAAGATAATTATGTATCTTGATAAAATATCTATAGATAAATTTAAGAGATCTGAGTCTAAAATTTTCGTTTAAAATTTTAACTTTTTGTGTAAAATTTAAAAATTTTAATGGCTAAGCTAGAGATAGAGTACCAATATCGTAACGATTTGAAGGGATATGGCTTCTCTATAAGATAAATATGAATCTTGGTAAAATATACAGACTCTATAGATAAATTTAAGAGATCTGAGTTTATAAATTTAATTTTTTCGTTTAAAATTTTAATTTTTTGTGTAAAATTTAAAATTTTTAAGGGCTAAGCTAGATATGTAAATATTTCACAGTTGGTTTCTAAAGTTATATTTTTTTATCCAATCATTGTAGATGGCGCTGCAGTCTATATATATAGTATATATATAGTATATCTATTAGGGTGGGTGGGAGTGGAATTTATTTTTTCTACTGTAAGGTCATGCATAAACCAGCTCCGTGATGCCCAAACCCGTTTTCTTTAAAATAGGATGAGATAACGTTATTTATACAATATTGGCTTTGAAAACAAGATTTTTATAGACTTTTGTCTGACAAATGACAAGATGTTGCAGGTTTTCATGAAATCAGAATAGATCATGGGTTTTTATAAAATATAATAACATAAAATATTTTTTTATCTGTATTTAAACAAGCAGACATTTCCGCTTCGCGGAAATGTCTGCATGTTTAAATACAGATAAAAAAATATTTTATTTCAAACTCAATGATGTCTCTTATGTAAAATGTCTTTAATAAACCGTACTTTTTCCGACAGCGGTACCATGATTTGTTTCAAGCCAAAAATGCGTATCTTATCCTCTAGCAGTACGTTCCTCGATTGTATCCTGAACGAATCGCTCACGTAGCCTATACCTATATTAGAGCCATCCATTTTTTTCGGTAGCGATTAAAGGTACGCCAAAATAAATTTGACTCGCGATACTTAATCATCGTAAAAAGTTTGAATAGATTAGAAACAGGCTAAGATAGCGTATTGTTAATCTGCCAGACATAAATTAGAAACGTTCCATGGCTAAGCTAGAGATAGCATATCGTTCTAAAGCCGGCAGGATCTAACAATGGATAGATTTACTGGGACAGAAGAAGACTGATTGGAGAAGAGTCGGCTATTTATATAGAATGAATTCAACCAACCAACCAACTGTTTAAAAAAAAAAAAAAAAAAAAAAAAAAAAATTTTTTTTTTTTTTTTTTTTTTTTTTTTTTCACAGTTGGTTGGTTGGTTGATAATCTTCTCTATATATAGGATCGCTGACGTGCCACCTCCTCATTCTATCTAGATCTTTGCCAGCAACGGTCATATCTCTCATCTGTTAAAATTTTCAATTTTTCAACTAGGCATAGTGACTAGACGACCGTTGCTGGCAAATGTCGAGACACAATGAGGAGGTAGCAAGTCAGCGATCCTATATATAGAGGATATAATCAACCAACCAACTATGAAAAAAAAAAAAAAAAAAAAAAAAAATTTTTTTTTTTTTTTTTTTTTTCCAAAGATTTTTTTTTTTTTTTTTCACAGTTGGTTGATTATCTCCTCTATATATAGGATCGCTGACTTGCCACCTCCTCATTCTATCTCGATCTTTTCCAGCAACGGTCATATCTCTCATCTGTTAAAATTTTTAGAAAATTAGTTTGTCGCTTGAAGCCTTCAAGATGATCCGATAAAATTCTTCTAGAACAAATCTGTTGGCAGGATATTATGTAAACCGTTTCCTCAAAAACAGGACGTGATAAGTTTTTTATAGATGCGTCAAGCCTCTCTAATCTATAAAAAGTCATCCTGTCGAGCCTTATATAGTATTACTGATGTCGTTTCTCAGAACCGCTTATCAGATCTCACGCATCCGCTTGCCAGAGTATAAATACGAGCCTCTCGCCTCAGCTTATTCATTCTGAGCCTCTGTTTTTCAAAATGGAAATGTTTTCTTTCGACTCTCTGACCGACGAGCGATTTGACTATGACTATGCCGTAAAGCCTGGATGGAATGTCTTGAATACGTCTCGTCTTTCTCTCGAGTTATTATGCAATTATAATCGAGACATGTCCATGCCAACTCCAAAACCAGTTTCCAGACCATCTCCAGTTTTCAAATCTAAACGCGTTCCAGTTCCAGTTCCAGCTTCTAAATCTGTTCCAGTTCCAGTTCCAGCTTCTAAATCTGTTCCAGTTCCAGCTTCTAAATCTGTTCCAGTTCCAGTTCCAACTTCTAAATCTGTTCCAGTTCCAGTTCCAGCTTCTAAATCTGTTCCAGCTTCTAAATCTAAACCAGTTCCAGTTCAAATTTCAATACCCATGTCAGAGATGATTTATTTTAAAGTACCAAGGCTATTAAGCCCGCTACCAAAATCTCCAGAGTCCAACGTAACAACTTATCGTGCCTGGAAGCCTCCACCGAAAATAGATTTCGTGGTACGACCTAAATTAAAAACTGCTGGCTTTGAAGATCCAAGAATTAGAAAACGGCATGGCATAGTCGTTGTCAAATCGAACGTCAATTTGAGAGATGGAAAATGCTACAGCCTTATAAATACAGAGGCTAGAAAATACTACAGTTGGGTTTAAACCCAAACGATTTATAAAAAAATCGGGCCGAACGAAGTGTCTCATGGCAGATTCCTGTCTTTGACACTTCGTTCGACCCGTTTTTTTTGTAACAATTATATTGCCAATATTGGATGCGTATCGATTTGTACTTTAAGATTTTGAACGGATACTTAAGATTTTGAATGGATACATTTATAACTGAAGTCCCTGAGATATAAATTTATATATAAACTATTATCAACCAACTTAAAAAAATTTCAAGATTGGCAAAAAAATATTATTTTGAAATCAAAAACTATAAAATCGAAATGATAAATTTTGAAAAATTTTCCAGATTGGTGAAAAATGGCAAAGTCTCAAAAAAAAATAGTATCTTGAAAAAAATTATAGAAATATAAAATCAACCAAAGACACTTTAGCATGATATATATATAGGTTAGCTAATGTCAATCAACCAATCAACCAACCTTGAAAAAAAAAAAATATATATATATATATTTTTTTTTTTTTTTTTTAAGGTTGGTTGATTGACTCTAACTAAACCTATATATATATCATGCTAAAGTATCTACACTATCATTGTCCAGCAATGCTTATTTGTTTCAGCGTCTATAAAAATCTTTACCGCATCCTGTTTCGTAGCAAATGAGTTATGCAATATCCTGTTTTCGCGTTCAGCGACAATAATTCTATAAATAGCCTTATCTCATCCTGTTTTCGTAGAAAATGAGTTATGCAACATCCTGCCTTCACTATATAAGCTCTGCCATTCGATCAAATAGTCATTCTCTCTTCGGAGCTTGAACTGCTAACATGTATAAGCATCAATGCTCTGTGAAGAAACTTAAAGCGGCTAACGCTCTTCATAACCTTTTCGGAATGACTGAGCCTTTTCCAAAAATTCTTTCGACTTCTGTCAAGAAGCTGAAGAAATATCCTCATTTCCAAACGATGATGGGAGAAGGCAAAATCCATATGTTCTGCCTACATCTGACACCTGATGATAAAATTTCGTTTAAAAAACGTACTCTGACGGACAAGATCCTGAATACGATTCCAGCACTAGGCAGAGAGGCCAAGACAATCTATCCGCTGAGACCTCAAGACATAAAATGGATCACTGTTATGAACAGATTCAAAAGACCCCCCAGCGAAGCCAACAGAACCAACGCTGATATGAGAATTGGTTTCAAGTGCCCCCATAACCAATTTCTGGTGAAAGGTCATTTCACGTTTGGACAGAGAACCGTTGGGCAAGGATGCGCCCATATTATCCAGACGTTGGACGCACCATTGCTGTTCTATGTGAGACCCCCCAACGAGACACGAGTGAGAGCTGACAGCAGATATTTCTCAGGGGACAAGCTTCACTTCTACGAGAGGTTCATATTGATTGCTCGCTCGAGCTACAAGATACCTGCTGGCACTACCTATATTTTATTTACGACGCAAAAGAATTTCTTCAGTCTACATGTTGTGAAGGAGAGCTTGAAGCTGGGTTTCAAGGTAAAAAATCCGTTGGTAGAAAGAATCACGAAAATAGACGGGATGTATGAGGTATCTGTGCCAACACCTATGATACCTCATATGGATGATGATGACGAGCCACCCTCTGAATATATTCAAACAGCTCCAATCTCAGAGCCAGAACCATCCCAAGAGCCAGAACCATCCCAAGAGCCAGAATCATCCCAAGAGCCAGAACCAGTAACCGATTTGCCAGAAATCTATTTGCCGACGAACCCCCCTGTTGTGTTGGACAAAACAATAACCGTGGTCACTACAAACTATGCAGAACAATATAATTCTCAAATCTGGAAAATATTGACAGATCCCCTTAAAAACAACTTCGTACGTACCTACGGGCCTGATCTACCTGGAATGGATATGAGAACTGCATCGGTAAAACGTAAGGCCAAAAAGAATCCCAAGCGTTTAAAGAAAGCTAAGCTCACTTTCAAGGACACTGCAACAAATACAGAGCCTGAAACTAGAGAACCAGAGCCTGCACCTATTGCAAATCCAGAGCCTGCACCTATTGAACATTCAATGCCTTTTGTTGAAAATCCAGGATTTCATAGTGAATGGCCTATTCAAAGCCCAGCGGTACCTGAAGATCTTAATAATATAGTATGCTCTCCCATGCCAGATCAGCTACTACTAGACTCTATGATGAAAGATCTCCTGACACCTGGCACTCTAGAATATATAATAGATGAGTCCAAACAGCCAAATTACATATCACTCTAAAAATATTAAAAATTTAAAAAATTTGGGTCAAACGAGGCTTCCTCATGTCAGATTTGTCATTATGACTTATCTTGACGATGGAAGCCTCGTTTGACCCATTTTTTTTAAATCTATCTCCTACCAATATTGGATTTGTAAAAAAAATAACTTATAAATTTTATGAGTAGACAAATGAAAATTGTCTAAGCCGTTCAACAGAATCGCTTAAAGCGGCTTCAGCTATGCCATCCTATCGATTGGACCTGCAAACGGGACAGCCAACATTATCCATAAAAATTTAACCTCAATAAAATTGAAACGGGACAAATGTAGCTTTTAAATTGAGATGCTGAGCCAGAAAAACTGAACGCGTAGAGATTAGCAGCTCATATTGTAAAAATTTAAACGTAATTATGAAAATAGTATTAACGAGATCCAATGATAGAGATCCAAAAAAACTTTAGTAACCAATCGTTTGGTCATGACAATTGAAAAGCGAATCTTGATGAACGAGGAAAAGATATATATATCAACCAACCAACCAACCTTGAAAAAAAAAAAAAAAAAAAAAAAAAAAATTTTTTTTTTTTTTTTTTTTTTTTTCAAGGTTGGTTGGTTGGTTGGTTTGACTGGCTATATATAATTATCTATTTGTTTCCACACTCTCATTGTCTCTCAACATTTGTCAGCAACGGTTGTCTAGTTATTATGTCTCGTAATGACAAATATGATAAATTTGAACCTGTATCTGAAACAGGATTCCATCCAATCGTGTCCAAATGCTAGATCTTCCCATTTTAAATGAAACCTGTTAATTTTTATCGTGGCACAGTCGTCGTGTCGATCTTAAACATGGTCCATCCAAAAAGCCTTCATGAGTCCCGAAACAGGACAAACTTGAAATCTGACCTTATACTGAACTTGGTAATTTATAAAAATATTTCAATAAGTCCATAACCTTTTAGCGTTTGTATTGAATTCAATTTGTCTAGGCTATAGGCGTCTTTCAATTTTGACAGGATCGCTTAAACATGAATCTGGCTTCAGCTATGCAAGAGATTATGATAAAATTGAGTCAACTGTATCTGAAACAGGTTTTAATTGTCATGTCCTATCGAAGACATATCGCTTAGCAGGACCCTTGAAAACGAAGACATATCGCTTAGCAGGCGTAAAAATTTAAAATTGAAACTGGAGGTCTCGATAAAATTGAAACAAACTAATATAAACATTGTTGCGTAGAGAGAATCCGTAAAATTTAGCAAGAGGTCTCTATAAAATTTAAATTGCTGAGAGTTGTCACGACAAATGTAGCAATGAACGCTGGAAAATTTAAATGTAATTATGAAAATAGTATTAACCATTCGTTGAGTAGCATGACAAATGAAAATTGAAACGTAATTAGGAAATTAGTATTAACTAAATGGACTACAGATTAAGGAAGGGACAAATAAATAATTATATATAGCCAATCAAGTTTCAAGGTCACATTAAAAAAAAAAAAAAAAATTTTTTTTTTTTTTTTTTTTTTTTTTTTTTAAAGGTTGGTTGGTTGGTTTCTTTCAAGTATGTTGGTTAGTTAATATATATATATTATTTTCTAGTTTATCAAGATTAGCTTTTCACCTGGCCTTTTTCGCGTTTTGTCCAAATGTTAAGTTTCAAAAGTCTTGCGTTTCAGCTATGGTCTCGATAGAATGGTGAAACATTATTCAATCCAAATCTTCTCATTTTAAATGAAACCTGTTAATTTTGATCATGTCTATCTTAAATGGGGATCGCTTGGCAGAGGCCTTCATGAAAATTGAAACCATGACAAAACGTAGCTCTGACCTTAAATGGCAATTTGTTACAGCAGATTTTAATCCATAACCCTTTAAAATTTGTCTAAGCTATAGTAGTCTTTCAAATTTGACTGTTCAAAAGAATCGTTTAAACGTGGATCAGTTATGCAAGAGGCCATGATAAATTTGAGTCACGTTGCCTGTATCTAAAACAGCTGCCATGTCAAAACGAAGACATATCGCTTTGACAAGGCAATTGAATACGGGGCAGGTCAAAATTAAAACCGGAGACCTCGATAAAGTGGAAACAGACTAATCTTAACACTGTTGCGTAGAGAGAATCAGTAAAAATTTAGCAAGAGGTCTCGATAAAATGCTGAGAGTTGTCAAGAAGACTGTAGCAATGTACGCTGGAAAATTTAAACGTAATTATGAAAATAGTATTAACCATTCGTTTAGCAATATGGACTACAGATTAAGGAAGGTATAAATAAAAAATTATATATAGCCAATCAAGTTTCAAAGTCACACGAAAAAATATCTTTGAAAAAAAAAAAAAAAAAAAAATTTTTTTTTTTTTTTTTTTTTTTTTTTTTTTTTTTGTGTGTGTGACCTTGAAACTTGACTGGCTATATTTACTATGGCTAACATGACTACACCCTCATTGTGTCTCGACATTTGCCAGCAACAGTCGTCTAGTCACTATGCCTCGTAATGTGTTTTGAGCAAGATGTACATTGATGGACACTAGAGAGTTAGATTTTTCTATAAAAGCCTATGATCTATTCTGATTTCATGAAAACCTGCAGTATCTTGTCATTTGTCAGACAAAAGTCTATAAAAATCTTGTTTTCAAAGCCAATATTGTATAAATGACACTATTCCATCCTGTTTTAAAGGAAATGGGTTTAGACATCAGGAGCTAGTTTATGCATGACCTTACAGTAGAAGAAATAAATTCCACACCCACCCACCCTAATAGATATACTATATATATACTATATATATAGACTACAGCGCCATCTACAATGAATTTGATTGGCTAAAGAAATATAACTTTAGAAGCCAACTGAGAAATATAACTGTAGCAGCCAAATGAGAAATATAACTTTAGAAATATAACTTTAGAAACCAACCATCATATCAACCAACCAACCAACCAACTGTAAAAAAAAAAAAAAAAAAAAAAAAAAATTTTTTTTTTTTTTTTTTTTTTTTTAAGGTTGGTTGGTTGGTTGATATAGATTTGTTTCCTCGTTCATCACTTTTCATTTATTAATATTAGCTTTTCAATTTCATCCTGGCCTTTTCATGTTTTTACCCAAATGCTAAGTTTCAAAAGTCTCGATAAACTTGAAACAGGTGTGTCTTCTCATTTTAAATGAAACATGTCTATCTTAAATGTGGATCGCTTGGCCGTCCAAGAGGCCTTCATGAAAATTAAAACCGGCTGGGTGTATCTATGACAAAACGTAGCAATTAGATGTTTGAACTGAGTCCATAACCTTTTACAATTTCCCTTTAAAATTTGTCTAAGCTATAGTAGTCTGTTCAAAAGTATCGTTTAAACGTGGATCAGCTATGCAAGAGGTCATGATAAAACTGATTCACGTTGCCTGTATCTGAAACAGGTCAAAACGAAGACCTGGCAATTGAAAACGGGGCATCGCTTAGCAGGCAAAATTTAAACGAGCTGGGCTATAAACGTAACCATTGAATTGTAAATGCTGGGCCAGCTTAGCAGTAGCAGCCCATACTGTAAAAATAATATTTACGAGATCTAATGACAAAACGAATAGCGTAGAAAGCCAAATGAAAAGTCCGTGCCAAATACCAGTCTATGTATCATTTTAAAAGAAACCATTGAGCCATCCAAGAGGCCTTGATAGAATCTGCTGACTGAACAAATCTATAGGTACGCTTGAAATCTGAAAGACGTAGAGAGTAGCAGCCCATATTGTAATAATTTAAAATTATAAAATTCAAAAGTGGATATATGTATGAAGTGTTAAATTTCAAAGTCACATGACCAACAAACTAACTAACCAACCAACCAATCTTGAAAAAAAAAAAATTTTTTTTTTTTTTTTTTTTTTTTTTTTTTTTTTCAAGGTTGGTTGGTTGGTTTATTTCAAGAGTGGGTGTGGTCACGTGACTAGTAAATATCATCGGATCAAAAAGTGATATAACAGAGATTGATTTCGGTGCTAAATAGAAGAACCCAAATTGTCTATCCCTAAACCAAGTAGTATTTTTTGGCTTGAAATCTTAGCTGACCTGAGTTTGGTTATTGGTAACAAATATTAGCGGAGCCCAAATGAAATTCTTTTAAACCATATCTGGTAGACGATAATATTATTAAGAATATGAGTTACATAGTATAGGATAGTATATTTATACTATAGCGTTGCTCAAGACGACGGTGAAATCTTTTAAGAGAACTCATTTATATTTGTACTGATCCTTTATAAATTTTACTAAAACCAAGCTTCTGACTGATATCTGAAATGGCCTATAAAATGATTCATTGAACGACTCACACGAGACTTTGTCCTAATTTTTTATAACTAGTCTAAAACCACGCTTCTGAAAGATGAGGCTATTGTATCGACTCACAAAAATGAACGACTCAATTTTAATGTGTCTTTTATCATTGAATGAATCAATCTATAAATTTAGCCTGGCTTACTGTTCAGCTTACGTTTTCGATTTTTAAGCTTATCGGTTTTCAAATCCGCATTTTCCTTTTTCAAATCCGCATTCTCCGCTTTCAAATTAGCATTTTCAGTTTTCAAATTAGCATTTTCAGTTTTCAAGTTGTAATTTTCCTTACCTAATCTGTCAATTTCTTTAGTTTGTAAATTGTATATTATTTCCCACAAGCGTTTGATTTCATCTTCGAGGGTGTCCAGCCTGACTCTCAGTCGTACGTTTTCAGTTTCAACGGTTTCCAGTCTATCTTTCAATCGTACGTTTTCATTTTCAACGGTTTCCAGTCTAGCTTTCACGTTTTCATTTTCAACGGTTTCCAGTCTAGCTTTCACGTTTTCATTTTCAACGGTTTCCAGTCTAGCTTTCAATTGTACGTTTTCATTTTCAACGCCTCTCAATCGTACGTTTTCCTTTTCGCTGGTTTCCAGCTCGCGTCTGTACGCTTCTTTTACCATATCGCTGGATTTCAGATTGCCTGCCAACCTATTCGTTTCTATTTCGTAGTCTGCCTTCATCTCTTCGATTTCGAGTTTCAGATCCCTACATTGCCGCATGTAAGGTTTCGCGCACATGAAAATGGCCTGCTGAGATTTACAAGGCTCCCACCATTCTTCTTGCACGATGCCAAAAAACAGCTTATAGTCTCTGTCAGTTTGTGTACCGGGCTGAAAATACATCTTTCTACCGTTGATCAGATGCAAAAAATACTCAGTAGGCTCTTCACAAGACTTGAAATTTTTGGACACGGGCAGCACCAAATTAAATATGTTTTCTGGCAAATGTTTGATTTTGATGCACCATTTGCCGTTAATAAACTCCATCGGGACCTTGATAAGCGTGCTCGGATCCCAGTTGAAATATCTCTGGTCTAAGAGTTTGGTGATGCCTCCGTCAAAGAGCGTAGCCAATACTAGCTTGTAATCTCTCGGCAGCGTCTCTTGGATATAAAAATGGTTCATTTTCCCACCCGCACCGTAATCGTCGAAAGAAAAACTGCATTTGGACCGGCGCCTGCTGACATATCCCAAGGCATTGACCAAATGCCATACGGATTCTATGTCTTTTCTCTTGAGACATTTGAAGCCTACATAAGGTCGCTCTTCGGGTCTGATTTTAAGCCACACCTTATTCAGAAAATGTTTTCTGGAAGGAGCCACCACGATCATGTGCCTATGCTGCCTGAACTTTGGATCTCTTTCGGTTCCGCCGTCACACCAACATGAAAAAGGTAAGGTTGTAGTATTACCAGCGTCTGCGTCTATGCATTCGAGAAAGCTGTTAAAGGCTATAGCCCTAACCATTCCATGAAACCATACTCCTTCGCCTCTGAGATACTTCAAAACGCATGCAGCTGCCAAATTCAGCGTTTCGTCTTCAAAATAAACGGGCGGTCTCTCTAACTCGATCGGCCAGATAGGATCGTAGGACCGGCTACCGTCTGGAAATATTTGTTCATGCTCGAAAAAATCATGTTTATCGCACATAGGTTTGAAACTGAATTCTATGTACGATCCGTCTGAAAACGGGGTCTCGGGGACGGGTTGGGATACGCGAACCTTGAATTGCTTATAGCAATCCATGAGATGATCTGCATGACGACTTTTTTCTCTTCTACCAAATTTGACTTCGCCCTTGCACCAAACGCAACAAAGAGTAGCATTCAGATTATGCTTATCAGTACAATGTTTCTGATAGTCTTTAGCTAAGATTAACACTTTGCCCTTGCAGTGCGGACAATAGAATGGAACGGCATCTCGATAGAGGGTGTCTCTATAACGTTTTAGATTTTTTTCTGCCATGCGGATACAATATAGCTGGAGACCAAAAATTAAACAGCAGCAATCTAAAAAAATAATGCTGGATTTAAAATTTTTCAAGCTGTTTATATAGGTTGGCTAGAGTCAATCAACCAATCAACCAACCTTGAAAAAAAAAAAAAAAAAAAAAAAAAAAAAAAAAAAAAAAATTTTTTTTTTTTTTTTTTTTTTTTTTTTTTTTTATGTGACCTTGAAGCTTGACTCGTGTGACCTTGTCTGGTTATATATAATTATTTATTTATCTCTTCCTATAATGTGTTGTCCATTTGATTAATACTATTTTCATAATTACGTTTCAATTTTTATGGATCCAATATAGGCTGCTACTCTATAGATTGAGGTTTTACTTTTGCAAATTGATTTCCAACAGCGAATGAGTATTTTGTATTTGAAGCTCGGCCGTTTCCTCGTAACTGGCTTTGAGCTGCCGTCTCAGTTTTTCGTTTTCCAGTTTCAGCTCGTTGCAGCGTGCCATGACAGGCTTTACACATAGAATGCATATCTGCTGCCATTTGCAGGGTTGCCAATACTCATTTCCAACAACGTCGTAAAACCGTTTGTAGTCTCGCATGCTTTGTCTACCGTGCGTAAAATACATCTTTTTACCATTGATCAGATGCAGGTAATATTCTGTGGGTTCGTCGGAAGATTTATAGTTTATTGATACGGGCAGCACGAGATCGAGTATTATGTCTGGCAAGTTTCTAATTTTGATGCGCCATTGGCCATCTATAAATTCCATAGGCGCCTTGAGAAGTTTTTTTGGTTCCATGATAAAATATTTCTGATTGAGCACTTTCGTAATGCCTCCGTCCCAAAGCGTAGCCAATACCATCCTGTAGTCTTTTGGCAGCGTCTCTTGAATATAAAAATGGTTCATGCGACCATCTCCCGTTAAATCGTTGAAAGTAAATTTGCACCTAGACCTACGCCTACACATGTATCCCATAGCGTTGACCAAGTGCCAAACCGATTCGATAGACTTCCTCTTGAGACATTTGTATCCCACATACGGCCGTACTTCGGGTCTGATTTTGCCCCAAACGTTAGCCAGAAAATGATCTTCGGATATCGACACAGCAATCATATGCCTGTGCTGTCTGAATTTAGCATTTCGCTCGACCCCTCCGTCGCACCAGCATGAAAAAGGTAGGGTCGTAGTATTGCCGTCATCAGCGTCCATCTGTTCCAGAAAACTGTCAAACGCTACCGCTCGCAGCATGATATGAATAAATACTAGATCGTCGTGAAGAAATTTCAAGACGCAGGCTGCAGCCAAATTCAGCGTTTCGTCTTGAAAAGCGACGGGTGGAGGCTCTAACTCAATCGGCCAAATGGGATCGTAAGCCCGGCTACCGTCTGGAAAAATTTGATCGTGGTTGAAAAACTTACGTTTTTCGCACATAGGCTCAAAATCGAAATATTGGTGCGTTGTAGGAGTCGGCACGTCTTCTGTTGGAATAGGATTGGACATGTGGTATTTGAAATTTCTCCAGCATTCCAACAAATGATCAGCTGCCTCGTTTTTTTTACCTCTCCTGAAAGTTTTTACGCCGTTGCACCAAACGCAGCACAATTTACGGTCAAGGTTATGCTGGCTCGTACAATGCTCTTCATATTCGCGCGAAAGAAGTAGATTCTGGCAATGTGGACAATTGAAGGGTACTTGATCTCGCGATAAATTTTTCTGATATTTTTTTAGCTTGGGACATGACGGCATGATGTTGGATTGAAATTGAAAAGAGACAATGTAAGAGCTTATATAGTAGCAAGCCACGCCCACTTAATATTTCAAGGTCACATAAAAAAAAAAAAAAAAAAAAAAAAAAAAAAAAAAAAATTTTAATAAAATTTTTTTTTTTTTTTTTTTTTTTTTTTTTCGTGTGACCTTGAATGACCTTGATACTCATCTATATATAGTACTGCTAACGTGACCACACCCTCAGTCTGTCTCGACATTTGCCAGCAACGGTCGTCTAGTCAATATACCACGTAATGTATTTTAAGTAAGATGTACGTTTTCATGAAATCAGAATGATATCATGGGTTTTATAGAATATAATAAAATAAACTAAATAAAATATTAGAAATAAAATATTTTTTTTATCTGTATTTATACATGCAGACATTTCCGCTTCGCGGAAATGTCTGCATGTATAAATACAGATAAAAAAATATTTTATTTCATACTCAATTATAGGGTCTCGTAAAGAGTTTCATCTCGCTGATTTCGAGTTTCAGCTTGTCTCGCAACAGTCTTGCTACAACCTACACGTTTTCCACGATGCCAAATATCTTATAATCTAGTTCTGTTTGTTTGCCTAGCTCAAAATACATCTTTCTACCGTTGATCAAATGTACTCATTGGGCTCTTAACAAGACTTGAAATTTTTGGACACGGGCAGCACCCAATTCAATGTTATTTCTGTTAAATGTTTAATTTGGATGCGCCACTAATAAACTATATTGGGACCTTGATAAGCCAGCTTAAATATCTCTGATCTAAGAGTTTGGTTCGTCAAAGAGCCAATGTAGCCTATACTAGCTTATAATCGCTCGGCAGCGTCTCTTGGATATAAAAATGATTCCTACCCGCATCTTTGAAAGAACATTCGGAAAGGTCCTAACGACCATGAGATAGAGTACCAATATTGTACCTATTCTAATTTGAAGGGATATGGCTTAGCTATAAGATAATTTTGTATCTTGATAAAACATACAGGCTCTATAGATAAATTTAACAAATCTCAGTTTAAAATTTTAATTTTTTCGCTTAAAATTTACATTTTTTTGTGTAAAATTAAAAAATTTTAATGACTAAGCTAGAGATAGAGTACCTATTCTAATTTTTAAGGGATATGGCTTCTCTATAAGATAAATATGTATCTTGGTAAAATATACAGACTCGATAGCTAAATTTAAGAGATCTGAGTTTAAAATTTTAATTCTATATCTTTTCTCTTGAGACATTTGAAACTTACCGGGTTTGGTTTTACGCTTCTACCAAATTTGATTATGCCATTGCACAACAAAGCCAGGCATTCATTTTATGTTTATCAGACCTCTGATAGTCTTTAGCTAAAATTAAAACTTGCCTTTGCAAAGTGGACAACAGCCATGCAAATACGATATAACTGGAGACCAAAAATTAAAGAGCCGTCATGTAGCAATCTAAAAAAATTATGCTGGATTGAAATTATTCAAGCTGCTTATATAAAGTTAATCTAAGCAAGATAACCTTGAAAATATAGCGAGTCAAGTTTCAAGGTCACATTAAAAAAAAAAAAAAAAAAAAAAAATTTTTTTTTTTTTTTTTTTTTTTTTTTTTTTTTCAGGTGCCACGCCCACCCTTGAAGCTTGTCTATATATAATATGGCTAACGTGACTACACTCTCATTGTGTCTCGACATTTGCCAGCAACGGTCGTCTCGTCACTAAGTCTCGTAATGTGTTTTCAGCAAGATGTACATTGATGGACACTAGAAAGTTAGATTTTTCTATAAAAGCCTATGATCTATTCTGATTTCATGAAAACCTGCAGTATCTTGTCATTTGTCAGACAAAAGTCTTGTTTTCAAATCCAATAATGTATAAATATCGCTATCCTATCCTGTTTTAAAGGAAATGGGTTTAGACATCAGGAGCTAGTTTATGCATGACCTTACAGTAGAAGAGATAAATTCCACTCCCACCCACCCTAATAGATATACTATATATATACTATATATATAGACTACAGCGCCATCTACTATAATTGGCTAAAGAAATATAACTTTAGAAGCCAACTGAGAAATATAGCTTTAGAAGCCAACTGAGAAATATAGCTTTAGAAGCCAACTGAGAAATATAGCTTTAGAAGCCAACTGAGAAATATAACTTTAGAAACCAACCAAATGCTAGGTCTTCTCATTTTAAATGAAACCTGTTAATATTGATCATGTCTATCTTAAACGTGGATCGCTTGGCCTTCTTGAAACACAGCAGATTTTAATCCATAACCCTTTCCCTTTAAAATTTGTCTAAGCTATAGTAGTCTTTCAATTTTGACTGTTGAAAAGTATCGTTTAAACGTGGATCATCTATGCAAGAGGCCATGAGAAAATTGAGTCAGGCTGAGCGTTGCCTGTATCTGAAACATGTCAAAACAAAGACCTATCGCTTTGACATGGCAATTGAAAGGCGTAGAGAGAATCCGTAAAAATTCAAAATTGAAACCGGAGGCTTCCATAATATTGTAACGGACTAATATCAACACTGTTGCGTAGAGAGAATCAGTAAAAATTTAGCAAGAGGTCTCGATAAAATTCTGAGAGTTGTCAAGAAGAATGTAGCAATGGACGCTGGAAAATTTAATTATGAAAATAGTATTAACCATTCGTTTAGTAGTATGACAAATGAAACATATGGACTACAGATTAAGGAAGGACAAATAAATAATTATATATAGCCAATCAAGTTTCAAGGTCACACGAAAAAAAAAAAAAAAAAAAAAATTTTTTTTTTTTTTTTTTTTTTCAGGTGCCACGCCCACCCTTGAAGCTTGTCTATATATAATATGGCTAACGTGACTACACCCTCATTGTGTCTCGACATTTACCAGCAACGTCTAGTCACTTTGTCTCGTAATGTGTTTTCAGCAAGATGTACATTGATGGACACTAGAGAGTTAGATTTTTCTATAAAAGTCTATGATCTATTCTGATTTCATGAAAACCTGCAGTATTTTGTAATTTGTCAGACAAAAGTCTTGTTTTCAAAGCCAATAATGTATAAATATCGCTATCCCATCCTGTTTTAAAGGAAATGGGTTTAGACATCAGGAGCTAGTTTATGCATGACCGTACAGTAGAAGAAATAAATTCCACTCCCACCCACCCTAATAGATATACTATATATATACTATATATGTAGACTACAGCGCCATCTACAATGATTGGCTAAAGAAATATAGCTTTAGAAGCCAACTGAGAAATATAGCTTTAGAAATATAACTTTAGAAATATAACTGTAGCAGTCAACTGAGAAATATAACTTTAGAAATATAACTTTAGAAACCAACCAACCAACCTTGAAAAAAAAAAAAAAAAAAAATTTTTTTTTTTTTTTTTTTTTTTTTTTTTTCAAGGTTGGTTGGTTGGTTTCTAAAGTTATATTTCTAAAGTTATATTTCTCAGTTGACTGCTACAGTTATATTTCTAAAGTTATATTTCTAAAGCTATATTTCTCAGTTGGCTTCTAAAGCTATATTTCTTTAGCCAATCATTGTAGATGGCGCTGTAGTCTACATATATAGTATATATATAGTATATCTATTAGGGTGGGTGGGAGTGGAATTTATTTCTTCTACTGTACGGTCATGCATAAACTAGCTCCTGATGTCTAAACCCATTTCCTTTAAAACAGGATGGGATAGCGATATTTATACATTATTGGCTTTGAAAACAAGACTTTTGTCTGACAAATTACAAAATACTGCAGGTTTTCATGAAATCAGAATAGATCATAGACTTTTATAGAAAAATCTAACTCTCTAGTGTCCATCAATGTACATCTTGCTGAAAACACATTACGAGACAAAGTGACTAGACGTTGCTGGTAAATGTCGAGACACAATGAGGGTGTAGTCACGTTAGCCATATTATATATAGACAAGCTTCAAGGGTGGGCGTGGCACCTGAAAAAAAAAAAAAAAAAAAAAAAAATTTTTTTTTTTTTTTTTTTTTTTTTTTTTTCGTGTGACCTTGAAACTTGATTGGCTATATATAATTATTTATTTGTCCTTCCTTAATCTGTAGTCCATATGTTTCATTTGTCATACTACTAAACGAATGGTTAATACTATTTTCATAATTAAATTTTCCAGCGTCCATTGCTACATTCTTCTTGACAACTCTCAGAATTTTATCGAGACCTCTTGCTAAATTTTTACTGATTCTCTCTACGCAACAGTGTTGATATTAGTCCGTTACAATATTATGGAAGCCTCCGGTTTCAATTTTGAATTTTTACGGATTCTCTCTACGCCTTTCAATTGCCATGTCAAAGCGATAGGTCTTCGTTTTGACATGTTTCAGATACAGGCAACGCTCAGCCTGACTCAATTTTCTCATGGCCTCTTGCATAGATGATCCACGTTTAAACGATACTTTTCAACAGTCAAAATTGAAAGACTACTATAGCTTAGACAAATTTTAAAGGGAAAGGGTTATGGATTAAAATCTGCTGTGTTTCAAGAAGGCCAAGCGATCCACGTTTAAGATAGACATGATCAATATTAACAGGTTTCATTTAAAATGAGAAGACCTAGCATTTGGTTGGTTTCTAAAGTTATATTTCTCAGTTGGCTTCTAAAGCTATATTTCTCAGTTGGCTTCTAAAGCTATATTTCTCAGTTGGCTTCTAAAGCTATATTTCTCAGTTGGCTTCTAAAGTTATATTTCTTTAGCCAATTATAGTAGATGGCGCTGTAGTCTATATATATAGTATATATATAGTATATCTATTAGGGTGGGTGGGAGTGGAATTTATCTCTTCTACTGTAAGGTCATGCATAAACTAGCTCCTGATGTCTAAACCCATTTCCTTTAAAACAGGATAGGATAGCGATATTTATACATTATTGGATTTGAAAACAAGACTTTTGTCTGACAAATGACAAGATACTGCAGGTTTTCATGAAATCAGAATAGATCATAGGCTTTTATAGAAAAATCTAACTTTCTAGTGTCCATCAATGTACATCTTGCTGAAAACACATTACGAGACATAGTGACGAGACGACCGTTGCTGGCAAATGTCGAGACACAATGAGAGTGTAGTCACGTTAGCCATATTATATATAGACAAGCTTCAAGGGTGGGCGTGGCACCTGAAAAAAAAAAAAAAAAAAAAAAAAAAAAAATTTTTTTTTTTTTTTTTTTTTTTAATGTGACCTTGAAACTTGACTCGCTATATTTTCAAGGTTATCTTGCTTAGATTAACTTTATATAAGCAGCTTGAATAATTTCAATCCAGCATAATTTTTTTAGATTGCTACATGACGGCTCTTTAATTTTTGGTCTCCAGTTATATCGTATTTGCATGGCTGTTGTCCACTTTGCAAAGGCAAGTTTTAATTTTAGCTAAAGACTATCAGAGGTCTGATAAACATAAAATGAATGCCTGGCTTTGTTGTGCAATGGCATAATCAAATTTGGTAGAAGCGTAAAACCAAACCCGGTAAGTTTCAAATGTCTCAAGAGAAAAGATATAGAATTAAAATTTTAAACTCAGATCTCTTAAATTTAGCTATCGAGTCTGTATATTTTACCAAGATACATATTTATCTTATAGAGAAGCCATATCCCTTAAAAATTAGAATAGGTACTCTATCTCTAGCTTAGTCATTAAAATTTTTTAATTTTACACAAAAAAATGTAAATTTTAAGCGAAAAAATTAAAATTTTAAACTGAGATTTGTTAAATTTATCTATAGAGCCTGTATGTTTTATCAAGATACAAAATTATCTTATAGCTAAGCCATATCCCTTCAAATTAGAATAGGTACAATATTGGTACTCTATCTCATGGTCGTTAGGACCTTTCCGAATGTTCTTTCAAAGATGCGGGTAGGAATCATTTTTATATCCAAGAGACGCTGCCGAGCGATTATAAGCTAGTATTGGCTACATTGGCTCTTTGACGAACCAAACTCTTAGATCAGAGATATTTAAGCTGGCTTATCAAGGTCCCAATATAGTTTATTAGTGGCGCATCCAAATTAAACATTTAACAGAAATAACATTGAATTGGGTGCTGCCCGTGTCCAAAAATTTCAAGTCTTGTTAAGAGCCCAATGAGTACATTTGATCAACGGTAGAAAGATGTATTTTGAGCTAGGCAAACAAACAGAACTAGATTATAAGATATTTGGCATCGTGGAAAACGTGTAGGTTGTAGCAAGACTGTTGCGAGACAAGCTGAAACTCGAAATCAGCGAGATGAAACTCTTTACGAGACCCTATAATTGAGTATGAAATAAAATATTTTTTTATCTGTATTTATACATGCAGACATTTCCGCGAAGCGGAAATGTCTGCATGTATAAATACAGATAAAAAAAATATTTTATTTCTAATATTTTATTTAATTTATTTTATTATATTCTATAAAACCCATTATATCATTCTGATTTCATGAAAACGTACATCTTACTTAAAATACATTACGTGGTATATTGACTAGACGACCGTTGCTGGCAAATGTCGAGACAGACTGAGGGTGTGGTCACGTTAGCAGTACTATATATAGATGAGTATCAAGGTCATTCAAGGTCACACGAAAAAAAAAAAAAAAAAAAAAAAAAAATTTTATTAAAAAAAAATTTTTTTTTTTTTTTTTTTTTTTTTTTTTTTATGTGACCTTGAAATATTAAGTGGGCGTGGCTTGCTACTATATAAGCTCTTACATTGTCTCTTTTCAATTTCAATCCAACATCATGCCGTCATGTCCCAAGCTAAAAAAATATCAGAAAAATTTATCGCGAGATCAAGTACCCTTCAATTGTCCACATTGCCAGAATCTACTTCTTTCGCGCGAATATGAAGAGCATTGTACGAGCCAGCATAACCTTGACCGTAAATTGTGCTGCGTTTGGTGCAACGGCGTAAAAACTTTCAGGAGAGGTAAAAAAAACGAGGCAGCTGATCATTTGTTGGAATGCTGGAGAAATTTCAAATACCACATGTCCAATCCTATTCCAACAGAAGACGTGCCGACTCCTACAACGCACCAATATTTCGATTTTGAGCCTATGTGCGAAAAACGTAAGTTTTTCAACCACGATCAAATTTTTCCAGACGGTAGCCGGGCTTACGATCCCATTTGGCCGATTGAGTTAGAGCCTCCACCCGTCGCTTTTCAAGACGAAACGCTGAATTTGGCTGCAGCCTGCGTCTTGAAATTTCTTCACGACGATCTAGTATTTATTCATATCATGCTGCGAGCGGTAGCGTTTGACAGTTTTCTGGAACAGATGGACGCTGATGACGGCAATACTACGACCCTACCTTTTTCATGCTGGTGCGACGGAGGGGTCGAGCGAAATGCTAAATTCAGACAGCACAGGCATATGATCGCTGTGTCGATATCTGAAGATCATTTTCTGGCTAACGTTTGGGGCAAAATCAGACCCGAAGTACGGCCGTATGTGGGATACAAATGTCTCAAGAGGAAGTCTATCGAATCGGTTTGGCACTTGGTCAACGCTATGGGATACATGTGTAGGCGTAGGTCTAGGTGCAAATTTACTTTCAACGATTTAACGGGAGATGGTCGCATGAACCATTTTTATATTCAAGAGACGCTGCCAAAAGACTACAGGATGGTATTGGCTACGCTTTGGGACGGAGGCATTACGAAAGTGCTCAATCAGAAATATTTTATCATGGAACCAAAAAAACTTCTCAAGGCGCCTATGGAATTTATAGATGGCCAATGGCGCATCAAAATTAGAAACTTGCCAGACATAATACTCGATCTCGTGCTGCCCGTATCAATAAACTATAAATCTTCCGACGAACCCACAGAATATTACCTGCATCTGATCAATGGTAAAAAGATGTATTTTACGCACGGTAGACAAAGCATGCGAGACTACAAACGGTTTTACGACGTTGTTGGAAATGAGTATTGGCAACCCTGCAAATGGCAGCAGATATGCATTCTATGTGTAAAGCCTGTCATGGCACGCTGCAACGAGCTGAAACTGGAAAACGAAAAACTGAGACGGCAGCTCAAAGCCAGTTACGAGGAAACGGCCGAGCTTCAAATACAAAATACTCATTCGCTGTTGGAAATCAATTTGCAAAAGTAAAACCTCAATCTATAGAGTAGCAGCCTATATTGGATCCATAAAAATTGAAACGTAATTATGAAAATAGTATTAATCAAATGGACAACACATTATAGGAAGAGATAAATAAATAATTATATATAACCAGACAAGGTCACACGAGTCAAGCTTCAAGGTCACATGAAAAAAAAAAAAAAAAAAAAAAAAAAAATTTTTTTTTTTTTTTTTTTTTTTTTTCAAGGTTGGTTGATTGGTTGATTGACTCTAGCCAACCTATATAAACAGCTTGAAAAATTTTAAATCCAGCATTATTTTTTTAGATTGCTGCTGTTTAATTTTTGGTCTCCAGCTATATTGTATCCGCATGGCAGAAAAAAATCTAAAACGTTATAGAGACACCCTCTATCGAGATGCCGTTCCATTCTATTGTCCGCACTGCAAGGGCAAAGTGTTAATCTTAGCTAAAGACTATCAGAAACATTGTACTGATAAGCATAATCTGAATGCTACTCTTTGTTGCGTTTGGTGCAAGGGCGAAGTCAAATTTGGTAGAAGAGAAAAAAGTCGTCATGCAGATCATCTCATGGATTGCTATAAGCAATTCAAGGTTCGCGTATCCCAACCCGTCCCCGAGACCCCGTTTTCAGACGGATCGTACATAGAATTCAGTTTCAAACCTATGTGCGATAAACATGATTTTTTCGAGCATGAACAAATATTTCCAGACGGTAGCCGGTCCTACGATCCTATCTGGCCGATCGAGTTAGAGAGACCGCCCGTTTATTTTGAAGACGAAACGCTGAATTTGGCAGCTGCATGCGTTTTGAAGTATCTCAGAGGCGAAGGAGTATGGTTTCATGGAATGGTTAGGGCTATAGCCTTTAACAGCTTTCTCGAATGCATAGACGCAGACGCTGGTAATACTACAACCTTACCTTTTTCATGTTGGTGTGACGGCGGAACCGAAAGAGATCCAAAGTTCAGGCAGCATAGGCACATGATCGTGGTGGCTCCTTCCAGAAAACATTTTCTGAATAAGGTGTGGCTTAAAATCAGACCCGAAGAGCGACCTTATGTAGGCTTCAAATGTCTCAAGAGAAAAGACATAGAATCCGTATGGCATTTGGTCAATGCCTTGGGATATGTCAGCAGGCGCCGGTCCAAATGCAGTTTTTCTTTCGACGATTACGGTGCGGGTGGGAAAATGAACCATTTTTATATCCAAGAGACGCTGCCGAGAGATTACAAGCTAGTATTGGCTACGCTCTTTGACGGAGGCATCACCAAACTCTTAGACCAGAGATATTTCAACTGGGATCCGAGCACGCTTATCAAGGTCCCGATGGAGTTTATTAACGGCAAATGGTGCATCAAAATCAAACATTTGCCAGAAAACATATTTAATTTGGTGCTGCCCGTGTCCAAAAATTTCAAGTCTTGTGAAGAGCCTACTGAGTATTTTTTGCATCTGATCAACGGTAGAAAGATGTATTTTCAGCCCGGTACACAAACTGACAGAGACTATAAGCTGTTTTTTGGCATCGTGCAAGAAGAATGGTGGGAGCCTTGTAAATCTCAGCAGGCCATTTTCATGTGCGCGAAACCTTACATGCGGCAATGTAGGGATCTGAAACTCGAAATCGAAGAGATGAAGGCAGACTACGAAATAGAAACGAATAGGTTGGCAGGCAATCTGAAATCCAGCGATATGGTAAAAGAAGCGTACAGACGCGAGCTGGAAACCAGCGAAAAGGAAAACGTACGATTGAGAGGCGTTGAAAATGAAAACGTACAATTGAAAGCTAGACTGGAAACCGTTGAAAATGAAAACGTGAAAGCTAGACTGGAAACCGTTGAAAATGAAAACGTACGATTGAAAGATAGACTGGAAACCGTTGAAACTGAAAACGTACGACTGAGAGTCAGGCTGGACACCCTCGAAGATGAAATCAAACGCTTGTGGGAAATAATATACAATTTACAAACTAAAGAAATTGACAGATTAGGTAAGGAAAATTACAACTTGAAAACTGAAAATGCTAATTTGAAAACTGAAAATGCTAATTTGAAAGCGGAGAATGCGGATTTGAAAAAGGAAAATGCGGATTTGAAAACCGATAAGCTTAAAAATCGAAAACGTAAGCTGAACAGTAAGCCAGGCTAAATTTATAGATTGATTCATTCAATGATAAAAGACACATTAAAATTGAGTCGTTCATTTTTGTGAGTCGATACAATAGCCTCATCTTTCAGAAGCGTGGTTTTAGACTAGTTATAAAAAATTAGGACAAAGTCTCGTGTGAGTCGTTCAATGAATCATTTTATAGGCCATTTCAGATATCAGTCAGAAGCTTGGTTTTAGTAAAATTTATAAAGGATCAGTACAAATATAAATGAGTTCTCTTAAAAGATTTCACCGTCGTCTTGAGCAACGCTATAGTATAAATATACTATCCTATACTATGTAACTCATATTCTTAATAATATTATCGTCTACCAGATATGGTTTAAAAGAATTTCATTTGGGCTCCGCTAATATTTGTTACCAATAACCAAACTCAGGTCAGCTAAGATTTCAAGCCAAAAAATACTACTTTGTTTAGGGATAGACAATTTGGGTTCTTCTATTTAGCACCGAAATCAATCTCTGTTATATCACTTTTTGATCCGATGATATTTACTAGTCACGTGACCACACCCACTCTTGAAATAAACCAACCAACCAACCTTGAAAAAAAAAAAAAAAAAAAAAAAAAAAATTTTTTTTTTTCAAGATTGGTTGGTTGGTTAGTTAGTTTGTTGGTCATGTGACTTTGAAATTTAACACTTCATACATATATCCACTTTTGAATTTTATAATTTTAAATTATTACAATATGGGCTGCTACTCTCTACGTCTTTCAGATTTCAAGCGTACCTATAGATTTGTTCAGTCAGCAGATTCTATCAAGGCCTCTTGGATGGCTCAATGGTTTCTTTTAAAATGATACATAGACTGGTATTTGGCACGGACTTTTCATTTGGCTTTCTACGCTATTCGTTTTGTCATTAGATCTCGTAAATATTATTTTTACAGTATGGGCTGCTACTGCTAAGCTGGCCCAGCATTTACAATTCAATGGTTACGTTTATAGCCCAGCTCGTTTAAATTTTGCCTGCTAAGCGATGCCCCGTTTTCAATTGCCAGGTCTTCGTTTTGACCTGTTTCAGATACAGGCAACGTGAATCAGTTTTATCATGACCTCTTGCATAGCTGATCCACGTTTAAACGATACTTTTGAACAGACTACTATAGCTTAGACAAATTTTAAAGGGAAATTGTAAAAGGTTATGGACTCAGTTCAAACATCTAATTGCTACGTTTTGTCATAGATACACCCAGCCGGTTTTAATTTTCATGAAGGCCTCTTGGACGGCCAAGCGATCCACATTTAAGATAGACATGTTTCATTTAAAATGAGAAGACACACCTGTTTCAAGTTTATCGAGACTTTTGAAACTTAGCATTTGGGTAAAAACATGAAAAGGCCAGGATGAAATTGAAAAGCTAATATTAATAAATGAAAAGTGATGAACGAGGAAACAAATCTATATCAACCAACCAACCAACCTTAAAAAAAAAAAAAAAAAAAAAAAAAAAAAAAAAAAATTTTTTTTTTTTTTTTTACAGTTGGTTGGTTGGTTGGTTGATATGATGGTTGGTTTCTAAAGTTATATTTCTAAAGTTATATTTCTCATTTGGCTGCTACAGTTATATTTCTCAGTTGGCTTCTAAAGTTATATTTCTTTAGCCAATCAAATTCATTGTAGATGGCGCTGTAGTCTATATATATAGTATATATATAGTATATCTATTAGGGTGGGTGGGTGTGGAATTTATTTCTTCTACTGTAAGGTCATGCATAAACTAGCTCCTGATGTCTAAACCCATTTCCTTTAAAACAGGATGGAATAGTGTCATTTATACAATATTGGCTTTGAAAACAAGATTTTTATAGACTTTTGTCTGACAAATGACAAGATACTGCAGGTTTTCATGAAATCAGAATAGATCATAGGCTTTTATAGAAAAATCTAACTCTCTAGTGTCCATCAATGTACATCTTGCTCAAAACACATTACGAGGCATAGTGACTAGACGACTGTTGCTGGCAAATGTCGAGACACAATGAGGGTGTAGTCATGTTAGCCATAGTAAACATAGCCAGTCAAGTTTCAAGGTCACACACAAAAAAAAAAAAAAAAAAAAATTTTTTTTTTTTTTTTTTTTTTTCAAAGATATTTTTTCGTGTGACTTTGAAACTTGATTGGCTATATATAATTTTTTATTTATACCTTCCTTAATCTGTAGTCCATATTGCTAAACGAATGGTTAATACTATTTTCATAATTACGTTTAAATTTTCCAGCGTACATTGCTACAGTCTTCTTGACAACTCTCAGCATTTTATCGAGACCTCTTGCTAAATTTTTACTGATTCTCTCTACGCAACAGTGTTAAGATTAGTCTGTTTCCACTTTATCGAGGTCTCCGGTTTTAATTTTGACCTGCCCCGTATTCAATTGCCTTGTCAAAGCGATATGTCTTCGTTTTGACATGGCAGCTGTTTTAGATACAGGCAACGTGACTCAAATTTATCATGGCCTCTTGCATAACTGATCCACGTTTAAACGATTCTTTTGAACAGTCAAATTTGAAAGACTACTATAGCTTAGACAAATTTTAAAGGGTTATGGATTAAAATCTGCTGTAACAAATTGCCATTTAAGGTCAGAGCTACGTTTTGTCATGGTTTCAATTTTCATGAAGGCCTCTGCCAAGCGATCCCCATTTAAGATAGACATGATCAAAATTAACAGGTTTCATTTAAAATGAGAAGATTTGGATTGAATAATGTTTCACCATTCTATCGAGACCATAGCTGAAACGCAAGACTTTTGAAACTTAACATTTGGACAAAACGCGAAAAAGGCCAGGTGAAAAGCTAATCTTGATAAATTAGAAAATAATATATATATATTAACTAACCAACATACTTGAAAGAAACCAACCAACCAACCTTTAAAAAAAAAAAAAAAAAAAAAAAATTTTTTTTTTTTTTTTTTTTTTTTTTAATGTGACCTTGAAACTTGATTGGCTATATATAATTATTTATTTGTCCCTTCCTTAATCTGTAGTCCATTTAGTTAATACTAATTTCCTAATTACGTTTCAATTTTCATTTGTCATGCTACTCAACGAATGGTTAATACTATTTTCATAATTACATTTAAATTTTCCAGCGTTCATTGCTACATTTGTCGTGACAACTCTCAGCAATTTAAATTTTATAGAGACCTCTTGCTAAATTTTACGGATTCTCTCTACGCAACAATGTTTATATTAGTTTGTTTCAATTTTATCGAGACCTCCAGTTTCAATTTTAAATTTTTACGCCTGCTAAGCGATATGTCTTCGTTTTCAAGGGTCCTGCTAAGCGATATGTCTTCGATAGGACATGACAATTAAAACCTGTTTCAGATACAGTTGACTCAATTTTATCATAATCTCTTGCATAGCTGAAGCCAGATTCATGTTTAAGCGATCCTGTCAAAATTGAAAGACGCCTATAGCCTAGACAAATTGAATTCAATACAAACGCTAAAAGGTTATGGACTTATTGAAATATTTTTATAAATTACCAAGTTCAGTATAAGGTCAGATTTCAAGTTTGTCCTGTTTCGGGACTCATGAAGGCTTTTTGGATGGACCATGTTTAAGATCGACACGACGACTGTGCCACGATAAAAATTAACAGGTTTCATTTAAAATGGGAAGATCTAGCATTTGGACACGATTGGATGGAATCCTGTTTCAGATACAGGTTCAAATTCATCATATTTGTCATTACGAGACATAATAACTAGACAACCGTTGCTGACAAATGTTGAGAGACAATGAGAGTGTGGAAACAAATAGATAATTATATATAGCCAGTCAAACCAACCAACCAACCAACCTTGGAAAAAAAAAAAAAAAAAAAAAAAAAAATTTTTTTTTTTTTTTTTTTTTTTTTTTTTTTTTTCAAGGTTGGTTGGTTGGTTGATATATATATCTTTTCCTCGTTCATCAAGATTCGCTTTTCAATTGTCATGACCAAACGATTGGTTACTAAAGTTTTTTTGGATCTCTATCATTGGATCTCGTTAATACTATTTTCATAATTACGTTTAAATTTTTACAATATGAGCTGCTAATCTCTACGCGTTCAGTTTTTCTGGCTCAGCATCTCAATTTAAAAGCTACATTTGTCCCGTTTCAATTTTATCGAGGTTAAATTTTTATGGATAATGTTGGCTGTCCCGTTTGCAGGTCCAATCGATAGGATGGCATAGCTGAAGCCGCTTTAAGCGATTCTGTTGAACGGCTTAGACAATTTTCATTTGTCTACTCATAAAATTTATAAGTTATTTTTTTTACAAATCCAATATTGGTAGGAGATAGATTTAAAAAAAATGGGTCAAACGAGGCTTCCATCGTCAAGATAAGTCATAATGACAAATCTGACATGAGGAAGCCTCGTTTGACCCAAATTTTTTAAATTTTTAATATTTTTAGAGTGATATGTAATTTGGCTGTTTGGACTCATCTATTATATATTCTAGAGTGCCAGGTGTCAGGAGATCTTTCATCATAGAGTCTAGTAGTAGCTGATCTGGCATGGGAGAGCATACTATATTATTAAGATCTTCAGGTACCGCTGGGCTTTGAATAGGCCATTCACTATGAAATCCTGGATTTTCAACAAAAGGCATTGAATGTTCAATAGGTGCAGGCTCTGGATTTGCAATAGGTGCAGGCTCTGGTTCTCTAGTTTCAGGCTCTGTATTTGTTGCAGTGTCCTTGAAAGTGAGCTTAGCTTTCTTTAAACGCTTGGGATTCTTTTTGGCCTTACGTTTTACCGATGCAGTTCTCATATCCATTCCAGGTAGATCAGGCCCGTAGGTACGTACGAAGTTGTTTTTAAGGGGATCTGTCAATATTTTCCAGATTTGAGAATTATATTGTTCTGCATAGTTTGTAGTGACCACGGTTATTGTTTTGTCCAACACAACAGGGGGGTTCGTCGGCAAATAGATTTCTGGCAAATCGGTTACTGGTTCTGGCTCTTGGGATGATTCTGGCTCTTGGGATGGTTCTGGCTCTTGGGATGGTTCTGGCTCTGAGATTGGAGCTGTTTGAATATATTCAGAGGGTGGCTCGTCATCATCATCCATATGAGGTATCATAGGTGTTGGCACAGATACCTCATACATCCCGTCTATTTTCGTGATTCTTTCTACCAACGGATTTTTTACCTTGAAACCCAGCTTCAAGCTCTCCTTCACAACATGTAGACTGAAGAAATTCTTTTGCGTCGTAAATAAAATATAGGTAGTGCCAGCAGGTATCTTGTAGCTCGAGCGAGCAATCAATATGAACCTCTCGTAGAAGTGAAGCTTGTCCCCTGAGAAATATCTGCTGTCAGCTCTCACTCGTGTCTCGTTGGGGGGTCTCACATAGAACAGCAATGGTGCGTCCAACGTCTGGATAATATGGGCGCATCCTTGCCCAACGGTTCTCTGTCCAAACGTGAAATGACCTTTCACCAGAAATTGGTTATGGGGGCACTTGAAACCAATTCTCATATCAGCGTTGGTTCTGTTGGCTTCGCTGGGGGGTCTTTTGAATCTGTTCATAACAGTGATCCATTTTATGTCTTGAGGTCTCAGCGGATAGATTGTCTTGGCCTCTCTGCCTAGTGCTGGAATCGTATTCAGGATCTTGTCCGTCAGAGTACGTTTTTTAAACGAAATTTTATCATCAGGTGTCAGATGTAGGCAGAACATATGGATTTTGCCTTCTCCCATCATCGTTTGGAAATGAGGATATTTCTTCAGCTTCTTGACAGAAGTCGAAAGAATTTTTGGAAAAGGCTCAGTCATTCCGAAAAGGTTATGAAGAGCGTTAGCCGCTTTAAGTTTCTTCACAGAGCATTGATGCTTATACATGTTAGCAGTTCAAGCTCCGAAGAGAGAATGACTATTTGATCGAATGGCAGAGCTTATATAGTGAAGGCAGGATGTTGCATAACTCATTTTCTACGAAAACAGGATGAGATAAGGCTATTTATAGAATTATTGTCGCTGAACGCGAAAACAGGATATTGCATAACTCATTTGCTACGAAACAGGATGCGGTAAAGATTTTTATAGACGCTGAAACAAATAAGCATTGCTGGACAATGATAGTGTAGATACTTTAGCATGATATATATATAGGTTTAGTTAGAGTCAATCAACCAACCTTAAAAAAAAAAAAAAAAAATATATATATATTTTTTTTTTTTTTTCAAGGTTGGTTGATTGGTTGATTGACATTAGCTAACCTATATATATATCATGCTAAAGTGTCTTTGGTTGATTTTATATTTCTATAATTTTTTTCAAGATACTATTTTTTTTTGAGACTTTGCCATTTTTCACCAATCTGGAAAATTTTTCAAAATTTATCATTTCGATTTTATAGTTTTTGATTTCAAAATAATATTTTTTTGCCAATCTTGAAATTTTTTTAAGTTGGTTGATAATAGTTTATATATAAATTTATATCTCAGGGACTTCAGTTATAAATGTATCCATTCAAAATCTTAAGTATCCGTTCAAAATCTTAAAGTACAAATCGATACGCATCCAATATTGGCAATATAATTGTTACAAAAAAAACGGGTCGAACGAAGTGTCAAAGACAGGAATCTGCCATGAGACACTTCGTTCGGCCCGATTTTTTTATAAATCGTTTGGGTTTAAACCCAACTGTAGTATTTTCTAGCCTCTGTATTTATAAGGCTGTAGCATTTTCCATCTCTCAAATTGACGTTCGATTTGACAACGACTATGCCATGCCGTTTTCTAATTCTTGGATCTTCAAAGCCAGCAGTTTTTAATTTAGGTCGTACCACGAAATCTATTTTCGGTGGAGGCTTCCAGGCACGATAAGTTGTTACGTTGGACTCTGGAGATTTTGGTAGCGGGCTTAATAGCCTTGGTACTTTAAAATAAATCATCTCTGACATGGGTATTGAAATTTGAACTGGAACTGGTTTAGATTTAGAAGCTGGAACAGATTTAGAAGCTGGAACTGGAACTGGAACAGATTTAGAAGTTGGAACTGGAACTGGAACAGATTTAGAAGCTGGAACTGGAACTGGAACAGATTTAGAAGCTGGAACTGGAACTGGAACAGATTTAGAAGCTGGAACTGGAACTGGAACAGATTTAGAAGCTGGAACTGGAACTGGAACTGGAACAGATTTAGAAGCTGGAACTGGAACTGGAACGCGTTTAGATTTGAAAACTGGAGATGGTCTGGAAACTGGTTTTGGAGTTGGCATGGACATGTCTCGATTATAATTGCATAATAACTCGAGAGAAAGACGAGACGTATTCAAGACATTCCATCCAGGCTTTACGGCATAGTCATAGTCAAATCGCTCGTCGGTCAGAGAGTCGAAAGAAAACATTTCCATTTTGAAAAACAGAGGCTCAGAATGAATAAGCTGAGGCGAGAGGCTCGTATTTATACTCTGGCAAGCGGATGCGTGAGATCTGATAAGCGGTTCTGAGAAACGACATCAGTAATACTATATAAGGCTCGACAGGATGACTTTTTATAGATTAGAGAGGCTTGACGCATCTATAAAAAACTTATCACGTCCTATTTTTGAGGAAACGGTTTACATAATATCCTGCCAACAGATTTGTTCTAGAAGAATTTTATCGGATCATCTTGAAGGCTTCAAGCGACAAACTAATTTTCTAAAAATTTTAACAGATGAGAGATATGACCGTTGCTGGCAAAGATCGAGATAGAATGAGGAGGTGGCAAGTCAGCGATCCTATATATAGAGGAGATAATCAACCAACTGTGAAAAAAAAAAAAAAAAAAAAAAAAAATCTTTGAAAAAAAAAAAAAAAAAAAAAAAAAAAAAACTTTGGAAAAAAAAAAAAAAAAAAAAAAAAAAAAAAAAATTTTTTTTTTTTTCATAGTTGGTTGGTTGATTATATCCTCTATATATAGGATCGCTGACTTGCTACCTCCTCATTGTGTCTCGACATTTGCCAGCAACGGTCGTCTAGTCACTATGCCTAGTTGAAAAATTGAAAATTTTAACAGATGAGAGATATGACCGTTGCTGGCAAAGATCTAGATAGAATGAGGAGGTGGCACGTCAGCGATCCTATATATAGAGAAGATTATCAACCAACCAACCAACTGTGAAAAAAAAAAAAAAAAAAAAATTTTTTTTTTTTTTTTTTTTTTAAACAGTTGGTTGGTTGGTTGAATTCATTCTATATAAATAGCCGACTCTTCTCCAATCAGTCTTCTTCTGTCCCAGTAAATCTATCCATTGTTAGATCCTGCCGGCTTTAGAACGATATGCTATCTCTAGCTTAGCCATGGAACGTTTCTAATTTATGTCTGGCAGATTAACAATACGCTATCTTAGCCTGTTTCTAATCTATTCAAACTTTTTACGATGATTAAGTATCGCGAGTCAAATTTATTTTGGCGTACCTTTAATCGCTACCGAAAAAAATGGATGGCTCTAATATAGGTATAGGCTACGTGAGCGATTCGTTCAGGATACAATCGAGGAACGTACTGCTAGAGGATAAGATACGCATTTTTGGCTTGAAACAAATCATGGTACCGCTGTCGGAAAAAGTACGGTTTATTAAAGACATTTTACATAAGAGACATCATTGAGTTTGAAATAAAATATTTTTTTATCTGTATTTAAACATGCAGACATTTCCGCGAAGCGGAAATGTCTGCTTGTTTAAATACAGATAAAAAAATATTTTATGTTATTATATTTTATAAAAACCCATGATCTATTCTGATTTCATGAAAACCTGCAACATCTTGTCATTTGTCAGACAAAAGTCTATAAAAATCTTGTTTTCAAAGCCAATATTGTATAAATAACGTTATCTCATCCTATTTTAAAGAAAACGGGTTTGGGCATCACGGAGCTGGTTTATGCATGACCTTACAGTAGAAAAAATAAATTCCACTCCCACCCACCCTAATAGATATACTATATATATACTATATATATAGACTGCAGCGCCATCTACAATGATTGGATAAAAAAATATAACTTTAGAAACCAACTGTGAAATATTTACATATCTAGCTTAGCCCTTAAAAATTTTAAATTTTACACAAAAAATTAAAATTTTAAACGAAAAAATTAAATTTATAAACTCAGATCTCTTAAATTTATCTATAGAGTCTGTATATTTTACCAAGATTCATATTTATCTTATAGAGAAGCCATATCCCTTCAAATCGTTACGATATTGGTACTCTATCTCTAGCTTAGCCATTAAAATTTTTAAATTTTACACAAAAAGTTAAAATTTTAAACAAAAATTTTAGACTCAGATCTCTTAAATTTATCTATAGATATTTTATCAAGATACATAATTATCTTATAGAGAAGCCATATCCCTTGAAAATTACAAATTCAAAATATTTTACAGATAACTAGATGACTGTTGTTGGCAGACAAAATGAGATGTGGGTACGCTAGCCATCCTATATATAGGATGCACGAAAAAAACTAATGTTCAATAAATGAGGTTAGTTCCGTTAAGTTATAGATTCTGCTCCGTCCTTGAAGATGTGTTCAAGGTCACACGAAAAAAAAAAAAAAAAAATTTTTTTTTTTTTTTTTTTTTTTTTTTTCAAGGTCGTTGGATTTCTTGTGGGCGTGGCTTCATCCCATCTATATATATAGAGAGATAAACTCGCTTACGTATCCAAACCGTCATTGTCCAGTCATGTCTCTGTTGGCTTAGTTATTTTTATCTATACATTTAAATTGATACCATTTTATCTCGTTTTCCAGAGTCTTAAATTTTATTTCTACAATATTGGCTTAATATAGTTTATACGTTTAAATAGTCTTCATGCTATCCTGATAATCTCTTCGATACTAGCTTAAATAGATTTTTTTATAAATTTAATATCAAAGTCTCAAATTAAACCCGTCCAATGTTGGCACTATATCTATCGCAAAAAAATGGGCCGAACGAGGTGTCAAAGACAGAAATTCTGCCATGAGACACCTCGTTCGACCCATTTTTTTACTCTCATTTGAAAGATCAACATAAGCTCTCTATGGATTGCTCATTAGATAACCTACTGATGGTCATCTTCAACGGTCCGGTCATTTGAGATTTGTATAAGTCATAGTCCTCATACTCAAGCTCAAAAAATTTCCTCACCTGTAGTTGGTATGCGGCAAGGAAGTCTTCGAACTTGGTACGGGACCTTTCAACAAATCGAACACCAATGGCTTTCACGAAGCTGAGCTTCATGTTAGCCTGGTATTTCACCATGGCCGAACCATCGAACATTTCATCAAATTCCTGTTCGCCCATGAACCCTTTCAAATGATGTTTGGCTTCGCTAATGGAGAAGATTCTCGTCTTAGCGAGCCATTTAGGTAAATCGATTTTAGGGTCCATCACATCTCGGACGGTGAGGCCTGCATATTTTTCGGCAAATTTTAGATTTAGAGGGTGCCTCGAATAAATAGCCAGGTCCTCAGCCCGGACAAACAGGGTGCCATCAGTGGCCATTAGGCATTTAAAGGCAACGCCATAAGCATAATTTTTTACATGAAAAAACATGACTGACAGAGAGCTAATGTATCTAAGCAGCTAGTAGAGAGATCGACTAGCAATTGAAGAGCTCTCGCTGGACACTCGTATATATACCCGGACAGGATCTGATAGTAAATTTCTACGAACCGCTTATCAAGAGGAAAGGCTTGCATAATATCCTGTCTCTCGGACAATTTTTATCGATCTGATTATAACCGGGCTTCCTGCATCCTGAGGAAAGGCTTACATAATATCCTGTCAACACTTCTCGAAAAATCTTTTTATAGAGATCTGATTGTAATTTTAATCGAAGCCGCTTATCAAGCATCCTGTCAATAGTTTCTCGAAAATCTTTTTATAGAGATCAGATCATAATAACTGGCTTGGCTACACTTAACCTTTAAAAATTTTAAATTTTACATAAAAAATGTAAATTTTAAATGAAAAAATTAAATTTTTAAACTCAGATCCCTTAAATTTAGCTATGGAATCTATATATTTTACCAAGATTCATATTTATCTTATAGCTAAGCCATATCCCTTGAAAATTACAATCGGTACGCATTCAATGTTGGCTTGGCTACACTTAGTCTTTAAAAATTTTAAATTTTACATACAAATTTTAAATGAAAAAAATTAAATTTTTAAATTCAGATCCCTTAAATTTAGCTATCGAGTCTGTATATTTTACCAAGTTTCATATTTATCTTATAGCTAAGCCATATCCCTTGAAAAATTAGAGATCAGATTATAATGACCGCCACACTTAGTCTTTAAAAATTTTAAATTTTACACAGTAAATTTTAAATGAAACGATTAAATTTTTAAATTCAGATACCTTAAATTTGTCTATAGATATTTTATCAAAATTATCTTATAGCTAAGCCATATCCCTTGAAAATTACAAGTTCAAATCGGTACGCATCCAATGTTGGCACTCTATCTATCGCAAAAAAATGGGCCGAGCGAAGCCTCAATGACTTATGTCATGAGAGGCTTCGCTCGACCCATTTTTTTGCACCTCGTCCTGATCTTAAGACGAGGATTTATAAAAGTAGGGTTTGTTTCCCACCAAAACTTTAATTTTTTTGGGAAAATACCCCAATTCTAGGTCTCCGTACCTCTCTCCGAAGACATAGCTATCCATCGGTACAGATTGCAGGTAAGAGTCCATGGATATTTTCAAATCAGCTATAAAACTCTCCATGGTAGCATTGGAAGAGCTAATGGATGCTATCTTGATACGTATGGGCCTTCTGATGTTGAACGTACACTCTATCGGCGACAAAATCTCGATAGGCCCCTGAAATAAGGATTGAAATTCGCCTGGATGCATATCCAACAGCGTGTTGGCATCTTCCAATCCAAAAATACGTGTCTTGGCTAGAGACGGAGGCAGGCTCAAGCCCTCGGGAGCGATGTCAGTCACTGTAAGATGGCATAAGTTTAAAACGCCAGAAGGATTTTGATAGCCCATGGTGCGAGCTACGTCTGAACCTTTGATAAAAATTTCACCGTCAAAAGTCAAAAAACAAGTAAATTTCACGTTTAACTCTTCAGCTAAAATTTGAAATATCATTTTGGAGCTTTTAGAATATCAAGCAGTCAGAATGAAATGTCTCGTCCAGCAGCCTGTATTTATACTAGCAGCAATCTCTATTTCTATCTAAATTTCTTATCGACATCCTCTGACGCACATCCTCTTACGCACGTCCTGTAGATTATGCAAGATCCCGCTCAAACGACAAATTAATTCTAAAAATAAGTTTATCGAGGCTTACATAATATCCTGTCAACAGCTAGAAGAATTTTATCAGAAGGTCACGTTTTCTAAAAAAGCTTGCTAAAATTAGGTCGCGAATCGGGTATATATACGAGCTGCCTCTAAGAGCCTGCATCATTTTGACTTCTGTTGCATTAAGTCATGCTATTCACAATTGAACATCCACAGCTGGATGCTAAAATCTTATTCGTAGTCTCTGCGGATGGACTTTTGTTCGTCAGGGCCTCTGATGTGGCCAAGCTGATGGGTAAGGGTAGTGCATACGTAAAAAAAACTACCAAGCTAAAGGTGAGGGACCTCGTTTACAAAAGGTTCAGGATACCTGTCTCTTTAGCTAATACCTGGGTGTATCCAATAGAAGAGATTCATTTCGGAGATGCGCTGTCGACCATGGGTTTTGAGGCCATGATGAAATCTGCTAAGATTGACATCTTAGATCCTATAGTGCCAACTGCATGCATCCATAAAGCAGTCAGAATTCGGATCGTGAGGAATTCTGATGTCTTCATAGATGAATTCTTAAAGGATTTCATAGAAAGAACCCTGCTGTTCTATGATGGAGACCACGATGATGACCCTCGCCTACACGAAGATAGATTTGAGACTATTTCTTGGACAGACACCCCTCCGTCCAAAATCAAAGTCTTCGTGGGGAATCGATCTCGCTGGTATAAACTGATGCCTTAGAGATTTAAATTGGAGGGGGCAAAAAAATGGGCCGAACGAAGCGTCTCATGGCAGATTTCTGTCATTGACGCTTCGTTCGGCCCATTTTTTTGCGACGGTAGTAAGCCAATATTGGATGGGTAAAAATTGAGACTTTGAATGGGGTCTCTGAGATAGATAATATTAATATTTCAATATTGAAACGATACTAATGCCTTTGAAACTGAGATAGCTAATGTCTTTGACTCTGAGATAGAAATTTACAATATTGAATAAGGACATTTTTTAAATGAATGCTGTACCAATATTGAATATATTTTTTTAACGATTCGATAAACAAATAATATATTTAGATAATAAATATTTAAAGAGTAAAATATTTATATAGTCAATCTGAAGGATTGCATAACTCATTTTCTACGAAAACAGGATGAGATAAGGCTTTTTATAGAATAATTTATCGCTGGATATTGCATAACTCATTTGCATTGAAAACAGGATACTGAACACGGAAACAGGATGCAGTAAAGATATTTATAGACGCTGAAACAAATAAGTATTGCTGGACAATGATAGTGTATATACTTTAGCATGATATATGTGTTAGCAAGAGTTAATCAACTAATCAACCAACCTTGAAAAAAAAAAAAAAAAAAAAAAAAAAAATTTTTTTTTTTTTTTTTTTTTTTTTAAGGTTGGTTGATTGGTTGATTGACTCGGATTCATTCTTTATAAATAGCTGTACTCAAACCTTCATTCCTTCATTCTGTCTGAATCTCTTCTAGCATCAACCTTCTACTAAAACGCTCCTAACATTAAGATACTTTAGCATGATTGGTTGATTGGTTAATGTCTTTAAATCTGAGATAGAAATTTACAATATTGAATAAGGGCATTTTTTAAATGAATGCTGTACCAATATTGAATATATTTTTTTAACGATTCGATAAACAAATAATATTTTTTTAACGATTCGATAAACAAATAATATATTTTTTTTAACGATTCGATAAACAAATAAAATAATTAAATAATAAATATTTTATTATTAAAATAAAATATTTAAATAATAAATATTTTATTATTAAAATAAAATATTTAACAGGGTTCCCACGGTCCTTGAAAGTCCTTAAGAAGTACTTGAATTTCATTTTCTTTTTCAAGGGCCCTTGAAAGTACTTGAATTTTGTGCAAAGTCCTTGAAAATCCTTGAATTTTCCACTCCAATAGACGGGCTTAGCGCGAATTCTGTCAAGGCTAAACAATCTCAATCTCCACATGCGCACGCCATTGTCTAATATAATGATTTTGTCATAAAATTCTTATTTCATTGTCTTGCTTTTGCATATAGTTTCAACTTATTTTTTTTTTTTTTTTTGCCAGTCTCATACCTGTTTGATGGACTGGTCATTAATTTTGAGCAGAAAGTGACTAGACCAGGACTCAAACCTAAAAACTTTGGAATAATCATAATGATTCCAAATCTTGAACTAATCGTTTTTTGACTCTTGTAAAAGTTAATTTGGTCAATCCATCAAAAATGTATTGTGAAACCAGGCAAAGCTATTCTAATTATAAAAAAAATATTGCTAATGAAAGTAGTTACTAAAGTTTTGTGTATATGCCTAGCGTTCTGCGATTTTCCCTAGTCCTGGAAAAATTTCAAATAGGCCTTGAAAAGTCCTTGAATTTTTTTCTTTTTTAAGAGTGGGAACCCTGTTTAAATAATATATTTAAATTCTAAATATTTATTATTCGAACCGAACGTGAACAATTCTGACGAGGTGGAGTTGCTCGAAGAATACTTCTGGCGACTGTATTATATTTATTTAAATCAGGGTGGCTAGCAGTCAGGGAAAATCAAAGAATCAGGGAAAAGTCAGGGAATTTAGAAAATCTGGAAAAGTCAGGGAATAGTCAGGGAATTTCCTTTAAAGTCAGGGAATTTTAACAAATTTTGTGAAAATAAGCTATTTTAATCATTAAATTATTAATGATATTTTAAATCACTAAATTTTTTGCTAGTGGCGTGAAATTTTCATCGAAAATAAATGTGTGAGTCAGGGAAAAATGGAGGAAAATCTCGAAAAATAGTCAGGGAAAAGTCAGGGAATTTGAAAAGGTTTCAATGCTAGCCACCCTGTAAATTCATTTTTATTTCATCTGTTAATGACACCAAAACTTACTTTTAACAGAATAATATTGATTTTTTTTTTTTTTTTTTTCCTTTTTTTTATGAATTCGGTTTTAAAAAAGCAGTTTTGGAATTCTTAAATTTTAGACGGATTTCAATAGAAATCGTTAATCGCCCTTGATAGATTAGCCATTTTGAGTCTAAAATATATCAAAGATATTCATTATTGTAATACATAATACATCATTCAAAAGATATTTTAAAGTATTTTTATTGCAGGCTATTAAAATGATATAAGCCGTTCAAATTCTGTACGAAACTTTCGGAGAAAACTACAGAAAAACCAGAAAATTTTTATTCTTTTATATTTTACAGAGTTTCAAATTCAGATTTTCGCTCACATTTCGTACTAATAATTTTTAACCCGGAATTAAGCAAGTTTTGGAGAAAACCACAGATAAGTCAGACACAAATCTTTTAAAAAAATGTTTGTATTATCTTTGTATTTCAGCTTCTAATTAGTATAATTTCATTTTTATATTATCGAAAGTGGAATTCGAGATTTCACCTGATTTACACGTTTTAAGGTGTCCTGATTAGATTTTCTTTTGTATCTCAGCTACTAATTAAAATAATTTCATAAGTAATACATCATTTGAAAGCTTTGTTGATTTGGAATTGAACAATATATTACAGAAATTTGTACCGCCAGATGGCGCTGTAATATTTTAAAATTTCAATATTTCAAATTCCAACGAGCGAGGAAGGTGTTGTAAATTCTAAAAAGGGGATAAGGTGCTGCAAGCACCACCGAGCAGGACTTAGCTATTCTTCAGAATTTGAAAGATCAGAAAGTCGAAAGATCATAACATGGTGAGCAAACAGGCTATTTCAGATATTGAAAAGGGAAGAGGGCGCCGAAGGCGCTACCGCACGGAAATTTACTGCTATTTCAATAAGCTATTTTCACGATATATCAATAAGCTGTTATTAGACCTGAAACGGGAAAAAGGCGCCACAGGCACCACCGGGCAGTTTCGTAAAGTTGGATTTTTCAGGGATCGCGAACCAGCTGGTCGCCGAAGGCGGCTAGTCTATAATAATAAAAGAAGATGTCTGTCTGTCTCTGTCTGTCTGAGCAGCATCTATACGTTCAGCCCCTATTGAATGCAGAACTACAATATTTGACATACAGGTGCTCAGAAGCCTGCCCGAGTGCATAGTGAAAAAAAAATTTAAAAATTTTAATTAGTGCCGGAGATATTAATTAAAATGTAGACCTATGTTTAATGAAAAAGCGATCTCAATGACTGAGAATTCACCACAATTACATAAAAATAGATATTTTAACGGAGTTAAAAGCAGAAAAAGTGGAAAATTAGAAATATTAGTCCGATCGTTACGAATTTGGTACCAAATGAAAGGGGAATTTTTTCCGAATCTAAGAGTGCAAGCAGCTTATTGATACAACAATTAGATTTTTTAAAATTAACTAAAGTATAAAATTTAGATGGCAACATCATTTCAATTGTCTGCCATGAAAACAGATCGCAGACAACTGTCTGGATGAAAAAGGAAATGATTGTAATCAATTAAGATGTCATGTGTTTTATAGTGTAGGGGGAAATTGCAATTTTCTAATTTTTTCTAATTTTCATTCACGTTACATTTGAATTAATATTCGGCCTAGACAGCATATTATAAAGCTACTGTTCAATTTTCATGAAAATATATCAATAAACAAAAAAATTACATATTTATTGGAAAAAGATTAAGTTTTCTTTTATATTTTGCAATATTTTAAATTGAGATATGCCGTTGAAATTTTGTAGTATTTGGTTTTAATGCCCGATAATCCGATTGTGAATATTTTTTAAAGAGTACAATTATTAGGGAGGGCTTGAGGTAGGGGGAAAGGAGCAAAAAAAAAATTGCAGCGTTTGAAATTGGTTGGCATATTTAGATTTTAAGGCAAGGTAAATCGATTGCGGATATTTTTGAGTGTAAAATTATTATTAGCGACGGAAAGGGGGGGGAGCGAAGGGGCAAAGATGTAGAAAAGGAACGGGAGTTTCGGAGAAAACAACGGAATACCCAGAACACCTTTATTCTTTATTTTGCAGAGTGTCGAATTCCAATTTCCGCTCACACATCGTACTAAGGATTTTTAACGTTATATAAGCCCGGAATTATGCAAGTTTCGGAGAAAACCATGGATAAGTCGGATTACTGAGAGAGAATAATAAAGAAAAAAAATCTCGGAGAATAATAAAAAAAAAAAAAATTACATTTTAATTTATATTTAATTGCAAATAAAATTTTATTCAAATATTTTAATTATGATTAAATTATTTTTAATACTTCATTCGAAAGACATTTTGAAATACTTTTATATTATCAAAAGTGGTATTCGAGATTTCACCCAATTTACACGTTTTGAGGTCTCCTGAATGGGTTTTCTTTTGTATCTCAGCTACTAATTAAAATAATGTCATCAGTAATACATCATTTAAAAGCTTTGTTGATTTGGAATTGAACAGTAGATTACAGAAATTTCTACCACCAGATGAAGCTGTAATATTTTAAAATTTCATTATTTCAAATTCTAATTATGATTAAATTATTTTTAATACATCATTCGAAAGATATTTTAACGTTCTTTTACATTATCGAAAGTGGAATTCGAGATTTTGCCCGATTTACACGTTTTAAGGTCCCCTGTTTAAGTTTTCTTTTGTATCTCAGCTACTAATTAAAATATTTTCATGAGTAATACTTCATTTGAAAGGTTTGTTGATTTATAATTGAACAGTAGATTACAGAAATTTCTACCGCCATATGATGCAGTAATATTTTAAAATTTCAATATTTTAAATTTGAATGAGCGAGGAAGGTGTTGTATGTTCTAAAACGGGGATAAGGCGCCGCAGTCGCCACCGAGCAGGACTTTGCTGAAGTCAGAATTTTGAAAGATCGTAACACTGTGAGCGAACAGGCTGTTTCAGATATTCAAACGGGAAGAGGGTGCTGCAGGCTACCAATTGGGAGTTTACTGCGATTAAATTTTTCAATAAAGCTATTTTCACTGTATGTGAATAAGCTGTTGTAAGATCTGAAACGGGGAAAAAGGCACCACCAAGCGGGAGTTTCATAAAGTCAGATTTTTCAAGGATCGCGAACCAGCTGGTCGCCGAAGGCGGCTAGTATAATAATAAAAGATGTCTGTCTGTCTGAGCATCTATACGTTCAGCCCCTACTAAACGCAGAAGTATAAAATTTGACATACGGGTGCTCAGAAGCCTTCCCGAGGGGATAGTGAAAACAGAATTTAAAAATTTTAATTAGTTGCGGAGGTATTAATTAAAATGTTGACCCATGTCGATCGAAAAATGACCGAGAAACTACGGACTATCAGCAGACGATTTTCTCCCTGTCTGGATCGGAAACAGAACACATGCGAGACAACTGTCTGCGATAAAAAAGGAAATGAATGTAACCAATTAAGATATCACCTGTTTCATAGTGGGGATAAAAATTGCAATTTTCAAACTTTTTCAAATTTTCATTCACGTTACATTTAAATTAATATTTGGCCTGGACAGCATATTATAAAGCTACTGTTCAATTTTCATGAAAATATCTGAATAAACAAAAAAAAAATACATTTTTATTGGGAAAAGATTACATTTTGCAGTATTTTAAATTGAGATATGCCGTTGAAATTTCGTAGTATTTGGTTTTAATGCCTGATAATTCGATTGTGAATCTTTTTGAAAGAGCAGAATTATTAGGAAAGCTTGAAGCATTGGAAGAACGGGCAAAAATTAAAAAAAAAAAAAAAAAAAAAAAAGTTACAAATTCACTTTTTATTTTACAATTATGATTAATTTTTTTTTTTAATACGTCATTCGAAAGATATTTCAAAATACTTTTATATTATCGAAAGTGGAATTCGAGATTTCACCTCATTTACACGTTTTAAGGTGTCCTGATTAGGTTTTCTTTTGTATCTCGGGATAAGGCGCCGCATTTGCCACCGAGCGGGACTTAGCTAAAGTCAGAAATTTTAAAAATCATAACATGGTGAGCGAACAGGCTGTTTCAGATATTGAAAAGGGGAGAAGGTGCTACCGCATGGGAATTTACTGAGATTTCAATAAGCTATTTTCCCGATATATCAATAAGCTGTTATTAGACCTGGGACCTGAAACGGGAAAAAGGCACCGCAGGCACCACCAAGCGGAAGTTTTGTAAAGTCGGATTTTTCAGGGATCGCAAACCAGCTGGTCGCCGAAGGCGGCTAGTTATTAATAAATAATCTGGTGTGTCACTCACACGACTTTCTTTTACCCTGCATTTCAGTATTATAAAGAAAAATTGCAGATTAAATCAGAAGATCAATAAAATAAGATAATTAAGCTCCTAAAATTGGCTTAGGAACAGTTTTATTTCCATATTTTTACTTTCTCTTACCCATAAAATAGAGAAAGTATTGTTTTTGGCTCAAATTTTCGAACGCAAGATTTTGTTATATTTACACGTTTTGAGGTCCCCTGAATACGAAAATCATGTTTTTAGCAAATGGTCTGTGTGTATGTCTGTGTGTGTGTCTGTATGTCTGTGTCTGTGTGTGTGTCTGTATGTGTGTCTGTCTGTTATCAGCATATCTCAAAAACAAATTATCGCAGAAAGTTTAAACTTGGTATTCTAAATGTGTATCATATACAGATGCTACAGTAAGCTTTTCGTTAAGATCAAGCAAATGGTTCGTGTACAGGGACAAGCAAGAGAATTCTAATACATTACGTCTATGGGGAAAATTGCAGGTAAGTAGAGTTTAATGTCTATAGACTGCACTAAACCAAATGAAACAAATATATATTTTATGTAATACAGATAGTTAACTAGGAAATTTTTTTTTTTTGTGTACGTAGGAGCCTCGCCTCCCCCCTGGGGGGGAAGTCCCCCCTCGAGGGGAGTAAATTTTCATGATGGGTATCGTTCAAAAGAGCTCGCTAATACCTTTAAAACGAATGGTTGAACCATCGATCTGCGATAATTTAAAACAAAGTTATGGATTTATTTTACTTTTAACGAAAAAAATCATTTTTTTTTTTTTTTTTTTTTTTTATTGAGAATAAAATGGACTTTTTTTTTTATATTTGGTGTTATACTACTTCTCTAAGATGGAAATCGTCTGCATTATCATAAAAGATAATTATTTTAAATAATAATTTTAATAAATTATTTTTTAAAAACAGAATAATTTTTTAATAACCGAAATAAATTCTGTATAAATGTAGGTGCATTAATGAAACGGGGGTTGAGGGGTGCGGTAGCCCCCCTCATACAGAACTAATTATCATATAAAACTCTTCAGAAGCCTAATATGAATTATTTAACACTGGTTTACATAACGGTACTCGTTATCTTACCTTTTAATCTGCAACCTGTATTTATAGTATTCAATTTCAGGGTAAGAGAAAGTCGTGTGAGTGACACACCAGATTATTTTGTGAAGGAAAGCAACTGCCCCTCTCAATCCATTTTGTAGTTTTTTTTTTTTTTTTTTTTTTAAGACTTTTTTATTTGCCTTCAGACTTGCCAATCTTGATCAAATTTTTTAATTGAAATGTAATACTAACTTAAAAATACCAAATTTGA